>JAEQBH010001881.1:600000-777500 GCA_016808115.1 Tetrastigma voinierianum
TCTCCACGTACATTCGACCTTCCTCGCAGAGTACTGCGGAGGAAACTAAACCCCTTAAAGTGTGCCTTTGGGGTCAACGCCGACCGATTCCTTGTCTTTATGGTAACCCAAAGAGAGATAGAGGCTAATCCTGCACAGCTTAAGGCCATCTTGCAATCACCGGGCCCCAGCTCCAAGAAGGGAATCCAATTAACTGACCGCCGGCCACGCCTGCACTTATTTCCGGTTCGCTGCATCATTTGAAACCTTTCTTCACTACCTTGAGGGGAGCCAACCGAGACGAATGGAACGAGGAATGCGACTACCATTCAGAGCAACTGCTAAGACCCGACAGAGCCCCCTATTCTCAGGATCCCTGGGGCCTGACACGCCCACTCCTACATACAGCCCTCCGATATAAAGAAGAAGCGCCGCCTATTCACAAAAGAATGTGGGGACGTAAAGTTGAGGCCCGTGTTCTTTGTCAGTAAGTCCTTAACCGACGTGGAAACTAGCTATAGCCACCTCGAACGAGCTGCCTTTGCCCTCCGGACAGCTGCTAAAAAACTCCTCCCATACTTCTAAGCTCATCCCGTTGTGGTACTAACAGATCTTCCACTACGGGGCACAATTCACAAACCTGATCTGTCCGAGAACGGGCCGCCTGGGCAATGGAGTTTGCGGAGTATGGAATCCGGGCATAGACGAGACTTCGAAGAAGGGTAAGTCTCATCGACTTCATCGCAGAATTCCGTGATCTGCATACACCTACCCCTGAAATGGGCCGGTGATTAATTTAGCGTAGATGGGGCTTCCGTGACAAACCTAGGTGGGCATCTAGCCTACAATTAACCTCCCCTAACAGCAGAGGATTGAAATATGCAGCGATTTGCCAGCTTCAAAGACTCACCAACAACGAATCGTAATACGGCGCAATGGTAAATGACTCGAGCCCGCACTCGCCATGGGCGCGCCGACAATCTTTTGTCTCGTGAGCGACCACAACGGTTATCAGATATGTTAATACGTAGACCTAGTCTAGAGACTCAATGACAAAGTACGCCTTCCTTTAGTCACATAAATTGAACACCTCTCACCGAAGATCGAACATGTCACCCGAGGACTCAGAATGAGAGGGTTCATGCCTACCGTGGGCCGCTTCTTTCGGGCTGATAAGGGAAACCGTATCTTCCCATCACTATCAACCTAATCCCCAACACCGTACGCTCAAATAAATCCGATAGAGGAAGTTCCCATCCCGACGTGACCCCATACAACTATACTTACCACTGGGAACTAATTCCGATGACAGAGATAAAGCCCACAAGGTTCTGGATTACTACTAGATTCTCCATGATAACAATAGCTATACAAACGACTCTAAAGTGTCAGACCTAACGTGGTCTAACCCCTAACAAGGCTTTATGTGTTAGCCGACCGCATGAAGGCATAGCATGCTGAATCACTGTGGGGAAGAACTCACCCCATCCCACCACACTCAGGTATTATCAGCCAACTATGAAGTCCGACGCCGACACGCCAAGAAATGTGACCTCTTGTCAACGCATCGTCCCCTATCTTGAAATCGGTCAACAAGAAGACTTGATTCCATCACTAGCCCGCGCCATTCGCCTAACGGGAATCGATATCGTTCACCGCTCGACGCCACCCAAGAAACTATTACCGTCACACCGATTATTTCAAAGAATGGATGAGGTTTGATACCTTCATCAATCAAAGATAGATGTCACCCGCTTATCCGGGAAAATACTGTCCACGGCTCGAGATCTCGAGATTAATCGTGATTCTATAACGGGCCACGCTTGACAAACTCAGCCCACGATTCTCGCTGTGGAATTGAAAATAAAAAATTTATACCTACCCCTGTATCCACAAAGCAACGCTGCGTAAGCCCTAACAAAACCCCGTCGATCGCCTTGAAAAACTAGCTAGACTCCACTAAAGGGAAGTGTGGAAGAACTTCCCGGAGTGCCTAGCCTACGTAACCACAAAATTTAAGCCAACCTAAGATTTCCCCTCAAGGCCACATTGGATGGAAGCCGTTATCCCTACCGAGGCTGGTTCTGCTTCCACCATCCAGACAGAGCACGCCCCGATTTAAAAATACGTAATCAATAGTCGTGGAGTTAGATATGCTTCATGAGTCATGTAGCCGCGCATTCCGCATAGCGTCCTACCAACGTCATTTGGCGAACTCTTATAACAGATAGGTAAAGCCTCGAGAGTTTCAGCTCGACGATCTGGTCTTGAGGAAAGTTTTCAAGAATACCGTTGCACTTACTACCAAACTGAACCTAATCGGGAAGGACCTTATGTCATGGATGCGCTAGCCTATGAAGCCGTCCACGCCATAGATAAAATGTGATGGAACCCCGTATTCAAGAACGTGGAATGCCACGCACTTGAAAAGGTATTATCAATAAAAGAATATCTTTATTTTTGCTTGCTAGCATATCCTCGCATATCTCTTCATTATACAAGGTCAAATTCAAAAGTCCGGATGGCGTAGTAAACTGACCTATCCGGTCCGGCTTAGATAACCTTTAGATGGTCAAATTCAAAAGCCCGGATGGTGCAAGAACCCACCCCATCCACTAGCTTAGATAACCCCTCACGGCTAAACTAAAACCCGATGGCGCAGTAACCGACTCATTCGAATCTCGGCTTAGATAACTTCTACCCGGTCAAATTTGGGGGTCTGACGCCCAAGAACTGACTCATCCGCCAAATTGATAACTTCAGCCTGGGTCAAATTCAAAGCCTGGATGGCGCAAAGAACCGACCTATCCACCATTTAGATAACCTCCACTGGTTTAAACTAAAAGCCCACTACAAAGAACTACCTATCCTGACTCGGGCTAGATAACTTCTCTAGTCAAGCAAATTTAAAAAGTCCTGATGGTGCAATAAACTCGACTATCCGTCCTAGCTTAGAGGACTTAGCCGTCAAATTCAAAAAGCCCTGATGGCGAGTAAACCGACCATCCATCCGGCTAGATAACTCTACCTAGTCAATTTAAAAGTCCGGATGGCGCAAAGAACCCGACCCATCCCCTCGGCCCTACTTAGATAACTTCTAGCTGATCAAATTCAAAAGCCCGAATGGCGTAGTAAACTGACCTATCCGGCCTGACTTAGATAACTTCTAGCTGGTCAAATTTAAGTTCTACATGAGTAAACTGACATATCCTAATCCTACTTTTAGATAACTCTAGATGGTCAATTAAAAGTCTTGATGGCGCAAGAACTCGGATATATCCTACTCAATTTGATAACTTCTACCGGCTAAATTCAAAAGTCCTATTGATAGTAACCCGACCTATCCGACCCAGCGATAACCTCTAGCCGGCTGTCTGAAAGCCCAATGACGCAAAGAACTCGACCATCCACCCGCTTTGGCTAACCTCTAGCTGGCCAAGTTCAAAAGTCCGAATGACGCAGTAAACTGACCTATCCGGCCCAGCATAGATCGCTTCTAGCTGGTCAAAAGCAAAAGCCCTGATGACCTAGTGAATAACCTATTTAGGCAACACAACAAACAGCCCATCCGACATAATACCGATGGTTGCTTACAGACGCGCTCGAATGGTGCACTTAACAAAAATTAGTGCAAATCCGGATGGCGCAGTATTAAAACATACAATAATGTATTAAACAAAAACTAACAAAAAAGAAGTAGGGGATGTAAATTGTTTTGTTCAACCACCGAATAAATACAAGTCCTGGCCTCATGTGCCACTAAAGCCCTAATTAGCTATCGCATCCTCAACCCCGCCGTCCGATGAGGCCGGGGGACCAATCGGAAGAATCGCCTCCTCTCCAACAATGCCTGGATGTTCTTCTGCATCAGCTTCCTTGCTAATAAAGAATCGGATCCGGGTCGGAGTGCCCGACTAGATGCTCGGGGCGCTAGGCCAAAGAAAGAACTCGAGTTAATCTGGATTAAAGATCCCACATTCCATCTAGATCTCGAGGCTTGGTTTCGCATATGTCAGCGAAAAACGTAAACAACCATAGCCATAGTTGAATTGAAGATGTCACCGTCAGATCGAGCTTAGCCTCCATCGCCTCTCTATCAAGAACGACCTTCCCGTAAGGCTGGTTATCCTTTATAGTCCCGAAAGCTCCATGACTAAGGCAAGTTTCGCCCGCTGGGAACGGCCGCTTTCTTTCGCTTCCGCAAGCTTCCCGCTACGACCAACGCCTCGAAAGCAACTCCTCGCTGACTCGTCAGCGGCATTTTCTCTCGCGAATCTAAGGCACGCTGAACCCGCAAGCCTGGGATCACCTGCGGTTTCGTGAACTCGCTTATCGCCGCCCATGACACGCCGTGATCCCTTTAAGCCTCCGTCCGCGCCCCTTTAGTAGATCTCCCTTAGCTTCAGCCTCCAGCAATGGCACGCGACCGCCTCTTTTAATGACGAGCTCTGCTTCTCTCGCTCGGCCATCCCTGATTGGACATATAATCGCAGCAGCTTTAATGGCCCCTTAGTCGGAGTTCAACTCGATGCCAGCGCCATGTTCGGTCAAAGGTCGATACCGCAAGAAGCCCATTAGGTACGTAAATCGCTACGGGCGCACGTCACAAACGAAACCGCGATCTACCGGGTCAATGACTAAACATAGTTACGGTTGCGGACTTGTATCCCGTCGTCAATGATCCGCTCAATGTCTTCATTCCGGGTCCCTACTGGAACGCTCATCGAGTAGTCCTCGCCAATACCCATGCCCCGGGAAAGCGCCCACGGATTCGTGCCACAAAGTAGCCGAGCCAAATCAACAAAATTTATATACACCTGTTCCTATCATCACGTAGTCAAGCCACCGCAAAGATAAAGGGTTCAGTGGCCTAACACTGGACGGGTTTTCATCCTAAGAATGATACACGCATGAGTGTAAAAGGTAAGGCTTTCTATATTTGACTTTTGATTTGCTTCAAAAAATAAAGGAAGTAGTTTGAACCGAGAAATTTAAAATCGAAAGTGAAGTATAAAAAGTTAATCTTGAAGTGATTCAGCCTACTAACTCGTAAATTAAATAAGTGTCCTCAAGTTTTATCCTCGTGATTATGACAAGCAACCTATATCCCCGGCATAACCTGATTCATGTTTAACTAGCAAACCTCACCTTAACAACAACTCCTATTCGAAATAACACAGAAGTACATGCAAGGCGCCCTTTCACTTGAAAACCCCAGCATTCAATATCATCTCGGCTCGTAAAGACTTATCTAAAAACCACAAAGGCATCTAGCATTAAGTATGCACTGTATCCTAAAGCATGGAGAGACACAAATCAATAACATTAAATGCTATTCAACCCTAATTGAGAAGACGAGGGCCATAAATACAAAGATTTCCTGTAGCTTTAACACAAGAGGACAACATGCGATATGCCCACTACCAAGCTACTTCCTTCAGCAAAGGAGGTTTAGCTCAAGCATCTCGAGTTGTCATCCTCAAGAGGGGTGTTCGCACTTAGAAAGTAAGGGAAAGCAGGAGTAGAGAAGAGAGGAAAACAAACCCAACTAAAATAGGAGACTTTATTTACAAAATGAAAAACTTACAAATTCTTCTATCCCCCCAAATTGTTGCTTCCCCAAAAATTCTATATTGATTACAAAAAGAGAGGGGTTTATATAGGCCACCTTAATACATGAAAATACCAAAAAACCTAACAATTTGGCTAAGTTAAAGACGAGAGTAATACACCAAATTTGAAGCCTGCTACATTAATTTACAAAAACATGACGAGGCGTTGAATCTTTCATTAGGATCAAGATTTTGCGGTGGTAGCGAAATCACTGCATACGAAAAATAGAAATCTCGCTAAGGCTCGCACTCGCTACTAGCTAAATCTCGCTACCAATGAAATTCTCGGAGTAGCGAATAATCATGAAATTTCGCTAGAAATAAAGGCTCAGCGAAAAACCCTGTGTCTAGAGAAATCCACAATTTCACGAACTTGCGAAATTTTCGCAAACTGCAATTTTCAATCCCAAATGAAATTTTTCGTGGTGCTTAGCGAAATTGGGTCGGGTTTGTCGATTTTCACCGCTGCCCTCTGCCTTCTACTACATCAATTTTCTTCACTTCGCTCCGCCATTGATTCTTTGGCCGGGCCGATGGCGTGAAGCTGCACTTGAGTTCAAACTTCATGATTCATCATACATCCCGACATATTAAACTTCCTAAAGTACAAAAACCCGCAAAACAACCAAAATACTTAAATGGCATAAGTGCTACTAAGAAGACTTGAATACTTCAATCAGAGAATGACAAGGATTAATGCAAAAAGCACTCAAACCTATCTAATATAGGTTCAAAATTGTACCTTGGGCATTAATCACACCCCAACCGAAACGCCAAGCATCCCTTAAAGAATGCAAAACTAAAAGCGAGATGCATGTGGCATTAAAGCAGATATATATATAACATTTTTAATCAAATGATATCAAAGGTAACTGATATGAAGATTTAAATACCGGTGCGTAATAACTTAATCACTTTGATCGGATGATTTTTAGACTTAATTTAACAAAGCCTATAGTTCTTGCAGTTAAGATGTTACAATGGGTTTATCTCACTAGCTGATTTCACATGGCCTTAAATCACAACAACCTAGATAAAGATAGTTACTCTTTCTTTATTCAATTACATCAGAGGATGCAATGCTTAAAATTCGACTTCACCAAAGTCCGTGTAATCTGGCCACCGAAGGACTCCAACCACCAAGGTAGGCATCAAGTCAAAAGGATCAATGACCACTAACTCCATTGTGCTTCACCCCGACCAGATGACTCGAAAATCACACCTACAATTGCTGTAATTTCACCATCCACCCATGTAATCTTAACACAAAATCGATGACTCTCAACCACCAAGGCTTAGGGCATCTGTTTCAAAGTTTATACACCCTCTGACCGCGGCTCTCGTTTCAAGGCAAAACTTCACGACTTTATTTTTCTTTTCTTCTTTCTTTTTTTTTCTTTTCTTTTCTTTCCTTTTCGAAGACTACATTGGTCTTCTCAAATATAACACAAACCTATCCTAGGTCACTAACATGCCTAAGGCCACGGTAAAAGCTTAAAGGAGGGATATAAATTCACTGTACTTAATGAAATAAACTCGGAGGCAAGCAGTGGAATTAGCAGGTAGAAATTGGCTGAGTATGCCGGAACTTCAATTGACCAAACATCGATTCAAGCATGGAATTTGCTCTAGCATGAGGTGACAAATGCTGCTTCCACTTCCTAACATAAAGCAATTCAATTGTCTAATTTAGCAATTCAATTGTTCAATCGAAAGAAAACATTTACACATGGTAAAGGCACAAAACATGATATGTACAAAAAGTCAGATATATATAAACTAATAGTTTTTGATATAGCCAAAATGGCTAATACATGAATATAAAGTTAACACAAAATATCACCACTTTATGGCTAATACATAAATCCCAATCAAAATCAAGAAATGATAAAGATGGTAACTATACAAAATCATAAAGAAACCTAACCACCTCACCGCCGTGGTGGTACGGTCCGGGCCGCCGCAATGCAGCCAAAACATCCAACAGCCGCGGGCCAGGGCGCTCCTCTCCGATCGTGAACACGAGGGAAGCGCCTGCGCGCCATGGATCCGGCCAAGCATGTAGTGCAGCACCGGGTCAACCTCGATCCTAGGGTCAGATGCTCGTCAGCCGTGCGGTCGCAGGCCAGATAGCATCCATCACACCGGCCTATCTCTCTCGAGCCGGCATGATCAGACCGCCGAATTCGCGCCGGCTGGGGATGGGTCGAGACCGTCAGAGTCATAGTCTCGTGGAGGAGGGATACGTGATATCTGCGGAACCTGACTCAGATCTCGTGCCTGGGGGCAGGACATCTCAGGGATGTGGTCCCCAAATCTCTGACCAGACTCCCGTCCCGTGGTCAATGAAAGATATGGGCATAGTCATCACCCGCTCCACTAACATGACCAGGGGGCATCGAACTCTCATCTCGATCCTGGGCTCCTCTAGGAATCCCATATGCTCGAGAACCCGTACAGGTGTCCCGCATCGCAGTGGAATCTCTCTCGCCGCATTTCAGTCCTCCCGTGGACCTTCCTCAAAACGTAGGCAAGCGAGGTCATCACCAAATTTTTGGGAGGGATCGAACCAATATCCCTCCGAGATCCAGATAGCCTCCACATGGCTCCTCCGTCGCACGTAATGCCGGGGTTTAAATAAGCCTCGCCCCACCGTGCATGGTCGAAAGAACAAAGATCCGAGGCTGAGCCGCCCCGTGAAAATACCGTCCAGCGGTGTCTCCGCCGCTAGCTCGAATCCATCTCGCGACGCAGGCTGCGGGCCCAATCTTTGTAACCTCCGCATTGCCGGCGCAGATACGCAGCCAAGAGCCGCTGAAGACGGCTTCGAAATACTCCGCGGCGATCATCACATCGAACCGAAGCCCACGCGACTAGCCGATCCTCTAGACGCCATCGAGCGGTAGAACCGCAGCACACTGTGGGTAGCACACGCCCTGGTCATGAAAGGCAATATCGAATAATCCTCGATCAATCTCATGGAACTCAGATCTAGGATCACCAACATGGACGTCAGAGCACGCACTCGATGGAACAACCGCTAATGGAGTCGACATTCCCGAACGTTCCTACGAACAATGGCCGTCTAATCCTCGAGGCAGGCGACAACTGAGGTGATGAAGTCGCCTCCGCAGCAGATAGACTGTGACGGCCGAGGTCGGAGGAAGATGACTCGCTGTCACGTGCGGGCCCTGGAAGGCCGGCCTTAACTCTCCCTCTCGAGGTACTGTGGGACGGGGCCCGAGGTCCCATCCGTGTCTCTGAGAAGGCCGAATCCCCAGGCTCCTCGTGCACGGCCTCGGATCGTGATGGTACCGAGCCAGGATCGGAGCTAGGCCTTTCTGCATCGAATCTCACCCGCACTTAACGCGGTGACTCCACCCCGAGTACGAACCATACCGACATCGAAATAAAAATATCGGCGCCTAACTCATCGAAAACGCAAACGAGGCTCAGATCTTGAACCGAGAGGCTCTGAAGACGATCGGTTACCCAACTGCCGGCGAATTGGGTGGCTTCACCGGGCCGCAGCTCTCACCAAGAGGGCCGTGAAACCTGCGGCTCAGGCGCTACGGCAAGGAAGCTCGGCCGTGGACCGATCGGAACCAAGGGCACGGCCATCGAATCGCCTCGCGGAGAGTTAAGAATGGCTCTGCAGCCAGCCATCGATGACTGAGCGCAGGCTCTATGGTGCTAATCGAGACGACAAAGGCGCGGATCAGGCAAGGATGCGCAGGCAAGAGTACCGGGCGCTGGCGAAGGCTTAATCGTGGCAGGTCGCAACTCCGGCAGCGGGCAATGACGGCTGCGGACTGCCGAAAGCCTGTGTGGAATGGCTGAGTTGAAGGATAAACTCTGGCCACAGAGAAGCCGGGAGATGCATCACCGAGGAGGAGAATGAAGTGGCACTGACAAAACCTCCAGTTTAATAGTTTCGTTTCATGGCAAATTAAGTCTCCCCGCCAATTCCCTATTTTTAGCGACCTGGGCCCAAACCTAGTACACCAATCAAGAATTCAAAATTTTTAGATTAAATATTGATATTTTAAGAAACATTATAAGTAAAATTATTATATAAACTATAATTAAAATTCTAATATACAATACTATAATATACAAACTAAATTATCGTAAAGTGAAATCGCTTGCTAAAATTTTCTAAAAATAACCGAAATTAACTAAATTAACTAAATTAAGACGTAAAGTAAAAATTATGGAATTCGCAATTCAAGTCAAAACACCGAACCGCTTAAATCCTAAAATTACTCAAGGGGGTCAAGGAGACGATCTCTCAACCTCGCAGCCTGGCCGATTCCATCGCGGTCAGACCAATCGCTGAAGTGGTCCTCACGATGGCTTTTGAATCGAAAGTAAATCGGGCTTGCCGCGGAGTAGTGATGGCAAGACCGTACCTTTATCTCCCTCGACCGATTACCCCCGCACCGGGCACTTGTTTTCCCGCACAATCGACCAATTGAAACAACTTCATCGCTTATATGATTTTCATTTTCTAAAGAACTCATGTTTGTTTGCTCAAAATGAAAGATGTTTAACCTACACGGCATTACTAAAGGTTAGTCAGATGACTCCATTCCCAAGAATTTATTATCATATCAAGCCGTAAATGTAAATGGTCTTCCTAAAATGATCGTACATGATCGGGTTCACTGCAATTGGCTCAATCATTAAGCACCACAAAATCTACCGGGTAGCACTTGTCTATTTTCACTAAGACATCCTCAACTATCCCCTTAGGGATTTTCACCGATCTATCGGCCAATGATAAAGTGGTTATGTCAGGTAGATTTGTTCACCCAAACCTAACCCGCTTTGGTACATGCATTACTGAAGAGGTTCACACTGCCCTAAATCAAGCAATGATTTCTCTATGCAATTCCCACCAATATTGGATCGAAATTGTGGGAGATCCCGGATCTCAGATTTGCCAGTAGTATTTGCTTTGGATTATGGTATCGATTGCTCAAAGGAGAAATGCCTTTTTCTCAATGCCTAATCCTTCTTAATTGTGCAAAGATTCAAAATTCTCGTATGCAGGACTTGTTTAATTCATGCCCAACAGAGGTATGTTAACCTTCACTCGCCTTAGACTCTAAGATACTCCGCCACGAGATGCCTTCTTCGCCTAAGTGCTTCTCAGGAATGGAGTGGTATGCGATTTATTTAACCCTTAGAGAATACGCTGCATCGCAATTTTTCCTTGCATGGATTTTCAATGTGTTTCGTGCATAAATGATCAATCTCTTTTCCACTTCTCGTGGTAATTATAGCCTTAACTTCATCCATACCTAATTGTCGGGATGACTCCTACTTCATGAATTCCTAGGATTTGGAACCTGCGAGAAGGAATCTCCTTTTCTCAGATCGCCAAAGAACTTGTCGATTCTGTGATTGAATGAGGTTATCAATTTTCCGCCCAGTTGTTCTACCCATCTATTCTCTCGCTTTTAAGGTACTTCTACAAAGATCAATTGCCAGCCAGTACATTGATTCCTTTGTTCAATACCGTGTTGCTCTACCACCTTACTCAAATTCACATGGCTTCGCTCCAATCGGAGAAGAGGGGATGGTGGCTGCCAGGTCAAACTGGGAACCAAACTGAGGCCTGCCCCGGGGTACATAAGCAGGGGGGTTGGGTCTCCATGAGAGATTAGGATGATTCCTCCACTGAATTGCAAGCATAAGCACGTGGGCATCGCATTGTTGTGGGTTTGAATTGTCCTACAAAAGGTTTGCACATTCTCGACATCAAATCCTTTCACTCGTAGGCCATAGGACATGGTTCTACCTGGTGCATGTGGGGATCAGAAATCGTGCAAGGATCGACTGTAGGATTTTCACCACCGGCACCTCTGAGTCGCTTTTGCCTTCAAGCTCCCTCTACCTTCCTAGCTAGGCTGGAAATCCTAGCCTCATTTCTATTTCGTAGTGTATAAATCCCTCCTCTCTAGGTCGGGTCATGGTCTCATCCTATCCACCCTCTAGTGGTTAGGGCTCATCCCAACCCTGGTTCAGCCACGTAATTTAAAAACCATGGCTTCCATCAGATGTCATTTAGAAAGTCTCCTCCACACATGAGCCTAAAAAGTCGCCTCATGGCAGGAGACATACCACCATAAAAGTGGTTCACCAACATCCATGTCAAACCCATGATGTGGGCATGCACTCGATGGTCTCTTATAAATCTCCTAACACCGGTAAAATCTCTCACCATCTTGAGCTGCAAAGTGTAAATTTGTCTTTCAAATTATTGGTCTTATGAGCACCGAAGAATCCTTCGTAAATTCATCAAGCCCACCCCCAATTTAATGGTTCTAGCCTCAATGAGCGGAGCCACATTCGGGCCTTGTCCTTTAGAGTCAACGGAAATGCTTTTAGCTTCAAAGAATCCATGTCCATCATACTTCCTTAAAGGAGTGCAGACTCCTCAAATCCCTAATATGAGCGTATGGATTTTCATTTTCCATACCATGATATGCGGGAGTAGGGTACTAAATAAGGCCTCACTCCGCTACATCTTCACATAGGAGGGATGATGTGATGGGGCACTAACTCTGTGAGGAGGGTGAGGGATCCCTCATGGTTCTACAGTTGTCGATCTTATCGGTTCCAGATCACTGGGTTGTTTCAAGTAGTTGGATCCATGGTATCGCGTGTGCACCGACTTCACCGACATCAATGTTGTGCACGATTCTTAGCAGCCTTCCTGTTCCTCGTCCCACATCGCATACAACCTACCTAAACTAGACAACAAAGAGCACAAACCAACTTGCAAAAAGGTTAAAATTAGCTACCAAAAATTAAAACTAACCGAATGAAAACTCAACAGCGCGCCATCGCAAAGTGCCGAAAACTCGCGCCTCGCGAATCGAAGTTACAAAAGAGGTAAAAGGTTACCTTAACTTGTGATGTTGATCACAAGTACACTAACTTATCATTCGTGAGTTTCACACCATCCCCTGCAATCGACTAATGATCTGCCACTGAGGTCGAGCTAAAATCAACAAAATTTATATACACCTGTTCTACTATCGCGTAGCTGCCACCGCAGTATAGTGGTTCCAAAATAAATGACGGTGATGGTCTCATCCAAGAACGATTATTTATTATGGCATGCGTATTTATTGACTCGATCGTCAAAACAATAGCTGAAAACTGGTAAACAGGAAACCTGAAAGTACGAAAGGAAGATCTTAAGATTGAGAACACGAATTTGTAATGAAACGCGTTCCGGAAGTATCCGCAGCGAGATACAACCTATAGTCCCAAGGCAATCCGATCCACAATGAACGAGTAAACTCATCCAATAATGATCTCCATTGAGTCGTCACGCAGTAAGACGGCATACGTCTTTTTCGCCGAACCTGAATCATGATCATTCCGGTTTGTAAGACTATCAAAATCACGCTATCGAAGATATATAATCGATCCCAGGCACGGAGAAGATCGCCAAATTTAATAATGATTAAACGTTTCGCCTTAATCCTAATTTGAAGATATAAATGGCAATTGCGTGACTTAGCTAACAATGTATATACAACACATATCCCACTACTGTCATTCCTTCCTTCAGTGAATGAGAGGTTTCATTTGCCAATCTTGAACAGTCATCCCCAAGAGGTGTCTGGGAAATTCTCAGAAAGTATGGAAAGAGGAGAGAGAAGAGAGGAAAACAAAACCCTGACTAAAATAGGAGACTTTATTTACAAAAATGAAAACTTACAAATTCTTCTCTCTCCCAAATTGTTGCTTCCCAAAAATTCTATATTGATTGAAAGAGAGGGTTTATATAGGCCACCTCAATACATGAAAATACCAAAAAACTCAATAAATTTGGCTAAGTTAAAGGACAAGAGAGTAATACACCAAATTTGAAGCTCATACATTAATTGGCAAAAACATGACGAAAAGAATTCGCCATAGATCGAAGATTTTCGCCAGAGGCTAACCACTGTACGCCAAAAAGAAAACAGCGTTTCCGGCACTCGCCGCCAAACTTATAAAGCAACATGAAATTTCGCTAGAACAGTGCCTGTTTAAACCCCGTGTCTAGCGAAACTGGCCACTCGCTGGATCTCAGTAATTTTCGCGAAATCGCTAATTTCAGTTTGTTAAAATTGCCTTCGCTTGTCGATTTTCGCACCGCTTGGGCCTCCCTGGCTTTCATCAGATTAATTTTTTTCTTTCACTCGCTTTCGCTTTTCATATTTCCTGGTCAAGACAGCATACTTGAGTCTGGAACTCGCAGATTCACCACATCCCGACATTGAACTTCTAAAGCAAGAAAAACTGAAACAAATTAAAAACACTTAAATGGCATAAGTGCTACTAAGAACACTCATAAATACTTAATTGGAGAATGATATTATCGAATACAAAGCACTAAACCTTAATCTTTAATATGGTTCAAAATTTTGACTTTGGGCATTAACCCAAGATCCGAAATACGGTGGGTACAAATTGTTCAAATTGCTAATGAAGCAGCTTCCACATGGAGTGTCTCCAAATAACAGACAGTGTATCACCGTCACCCTGGCGCCAATACTTCCACTCTCTACGCCTAGCCCGCGGTGGAGCATAAGAGTTACAGATCCGCTCCAACGGGGCCTAGGGCGTACCCCGCACTCCATGAACTTCGACCGCCTGTGTCGACCCTCATCTGGCAGAATCATCTAAGAGCACCCAACCCAAGCCCGCTTCCCTTCGACTCACTCGAGCCACCCCACCTACCCGGTTTGATCTCAGGGTCTCCGGCCGAGAACAAGTGGATGAGCCAATGGGCTTATCTCCGATCCTCCTCAATCCAGTCAATGATCCGCACCTCAGTAAGATCGCACCTATCATAAACTCAATCATCAGCTCATGGGCTGGACCATCCAAATGTACTTCATCATCCTTCCTCCCTCCTCCCAAATCCTCTAAATCTTTGGTTCGCTGCTAACACGTGAATGAAATCCTCCCTTTGACGAGATTCCGCCAGCCTCTACCGTCTTTCCTTTTAACGCGATTAATCATAGCAGATCCGACCACTTGTTCAGAAAGGCAAATGTCGGGGACGATCATTATTACTTCTAGTTCTCCGACTAGGAACAGGTTGGGTAGAGCTAGAATCCTCACTGGGGGAGGTCGACGAACTTGATGACCTAAGCACCAGACCGATCAGCTCAACTGCTCGCCACCAGGACGCGCACCGGCCGAAACCATGCCGTGAGGGCCTGCAGTCGATAGCGCCTTCAATGACATCCGAAGGCAACTGTCGGAATGATCAAGGAGTGTAGTTGGTTTCCAAGAAGGCCACAACAGATATACTGTCTGGAGTCAGAGAAACTTTTGCATGCCGCCTCCTACTCCTGAGATTCGACAACCGACGGATTTTCTTCTCAAATCACTTCTCCACCCAAATTAGTTTCAGCCCGCCACCAAGCCTACCCGCACGAAGCAACCCGCGTTACCCATCATCCCATACTAATATCCTGAAAAGGCTATCGTGCCAGTCTAACCCATCACACTGGCAGATTGAGATCATTGATATCCGCCGCCCGCCCGACTCTCAGAAAATAAATTATACATAGCTCGACCAATGAGAGGTCAGTCGATATAGGTTCAACACACAAGACCACCGTGCGATTTAATGACGGTGGATAGCAGATGCCGGGCCGTGAATGCAAAACCCGCCGGATCGTGTCGCGGGAAGCGAGCTCCACCGTGAAGGTGCTTCCTGCAAAACACATCATTATGTTCACCTGTAATCCACCGCCTTCCACGAACCGGAGGTCGATGTTATCGCACCTCGCACAAGCCATTAACCTCCATCGTTAGGGACGAATGTCACATTGCGTAAGGCGTCGTCCAAGGCGCGACCACTCGTGGAAGTTTCCTTCGACTCCTCACCATCTACAACTAGAATGTTATAAGAGAAAACCAATAGTCACTCTATGGCTAGATACCCAATTGGTGAATGGCTGTTAACGCCCCAAGCCCGCAAGGACCGCCGGCCACAAGTGTTAAACCACATCCCTCCCCTTCTAGGCCTTTTACAGCCGGAAACTAATCACTCACCAAGGACCAACATTACTAAGGGGCGATGATGGTTACCTCATGGACACCGCGCGTAAGTGCTCATTAACAATGGTCCACTTAATGAACAAGGTTGGGGACTAAATTCTATTCAGAACAGCTAGTCACCGAAAGGAAAGCAGATAAACTAAAATAAATAATTTTAAAGGGAAAAGAGTATGACTTAATGATGCCTATCTATATATAACGCCAGGTCCCAGAGGTCATTTAATAGCGATGACATCATCGTCTGGTCTCAGATCTCAACCATCACGACGCTTCGCGCCTAGTGGCATCAGAGATTACAGGCTGCTTCAGCCTTTATCTCTGCATTAAACCGTCCAACAAGTTTATAATGTCCAACCGGCCTCAAATAGACATAATGTCCGAATATGTCGCATGCACTGCAATAAGGTACTCGTTTCGATAAAACTCGTAATTTTATTTAATTACACTGTGTTTAAGATTACATAACAATGCTTGTTACTAAGCAATCATATATTACAACACGACAAGCCAATATTCATAAATAATCAAATACGTAAGAAAAACAAGCAAGGAACTACCGCCGTAACTAAGAAAGAAGTCATCAAAGAAAAGGAAAGATGGAGACGGGCTGAGCATAGCCAAAAGAAGTAAGACGAGACGGGGTCGAAAGAGACACATAAGCCAAGAAGAAGGGCAAGATGGAGATGGGGCTGCCGCAGAGGCTAAGAAGAAAGAGAGGGGGCTGGTGGAAGCTTGAGCGACACCTACAGGATTCAACAGGAGGTGTCCTTGGGCTCCATTCAAGTTTTAGAACCACCTAAACACCTCCCTGAACATTTCCGACCGCCAAACCATGCCTGGGCCGATCCATGCTCTTCGAGCACACCAAACACCTACACCACCCATCCTTCATCCCACAATCCCCTTGATTCAGAGTCTCACTCAACATTCAATTATCCTTCTCTGCCGGATAAACATGGATAACCAGTACGACGACGAACCTCGTCACCCTCTAGCTTTTTATAGCGGCCCCCCAATCCCAAGATCAACCCAAGCGACCGTATAACATCTAATGCAGTTTCAAAAAAGTTACAAAATTCACATTGAACAACATTGATTGTCTACTATTCCCCATGAAATGACAGTCAAGCTCGCCCTTTTTCCCATCAGACTAGCGTCCCTCCCTGCTAGCTAGTGGGGTATCAGTGGGTGCTACGGTCCGGCCCATTCCCCTAGCCAAATTTACCAAAGATTAAGAGCCCCAATGGGACTAGGGCCTGTGCCACCCACTAGGAACCCTGACAATCCTCCGCCTTGAGTGTTCCCTAGCTAGTCGCCCATCACAAGAGCCCCAATGGGATTTAGCCCAGAAGCCACCCGCCAGAATGCCCGGACGACCTTCGCCTCCGGTGTCGCTTTATCCCGGATGCCTTTTTACCCAGGTGCTTCCTTTCCTGATCGGCAACTCCACCAAACGAAACTTCCAATCTGCTCTTCATAATATAAGTGTAAGTTCTCCCTTGAACGAATCGTCTCGCCTCCAATGGAATAGGAAAGTAATTCCCAAATAGCCGTCCTATCAAAGGGCACAGGCTAAAGGAAGAACAAGTCACCCTTCCCGAAATAAAAGTCACTCTTCCCTATCTTTATGGGAAGAATCGCCCATCAAGAAAGACGGATCCTTCTCCCTCCATAAAAGAAGCAAATCACACCAAATGAGGTACCTAGATTCTCGATTGAGATAACTGCTGCTCTAAGCTCTAAGTCTTCCGTAAGATTAACTTCGCTTACTGAGGGGCGACTGAACACCCACCGCTGCTTCTTATTTGTTTCATGTGTCAAGAGCCTAATCGTGAATGCTCCGACGATCCACTCACTCCGAGAATCTGTGAGACTACAGACCTTCAAAGCCTGCACTTCCAACGAAACCCAGATTTACCGAATCGCGGCTGATGTCCCGGGCCGAGGATGCAGGTCGCGTGACACAAACAACTTAAGGTCTATCCGATCGATATAAATGGTCGGCCGACCGATGCATATCCCCTACATCGTCTTCCCGAAGGACCACCCGGAGGAGCCAATGATCGTAAAGGGCCTGGCGATGGGTCAGCTGCTTCAAACTTCACTTTCCGTGAGGGTTCGAAGGAACCGCTTATAAAATCCGGAAGTTCATTCTCAAGAGAGGGATATGAACCGAGTCTGCTTCACGGCCAGGAGGAGTCTGGACTTGTGTGGGTCTGTCATTAACGAAGGTGACCATCCATTTTGATGGAGAAGATTGCTGGGGGGATGGTTCAGTCCCCATCCCTGATTGTACGGATTTGCAAAATGTAGCTAATCATGAAGTCGGTCATCTAAATACTGCCAATTCAAGGAAGCAAACATGTATGCTTATATCGACTCGATGTGATCGCCTTCGGATGTGGATGTATATTTCCACGGTGCCATAGCCTAAATACACCTAATACAAAAAAAAAAAGAAAAAAAATATATATATATATACACACTTAGGTTTCCATTGTAAATATATGTATTTGTTTTAAAAAATGAATTAGATGGGTAAAAAGTAAAGGTAAACACTTTTTTGATGGCTCTTAATCAAGGAGAGAATATTAGATGCATGCAAAGAACAAAAAACTGCAATATCGGGTCGAATTTTCAAATATCAACCTCCACAAATAGTCAATATTGATTTTTTCCATCGATTGTCCACATCGATTTTGTGAGTTTTGTGACGGAATAATTCTTTAAAAAAATTTATTTAAATTATTTGGAAGCAAAAATATTTACCAAGACAAGGTGAACGCCGTCGGTCCATGACATCTAAGTAATTGGAAAGCTCAAATTTTGGGTGTGTTGATATCCATGACAGCAGTAATGGGAAGGAAATGCCGTTGTCCATGACAACGACAATGGGATTTTAAAAAAAAGGAACATGTCATTGTTCATGATAACGGCGACCTGACCTGTTTATTAGGCTTGTTCTCCTCCCCTCTCCGCTCCTCTCCTGGCTCTCCCCGCCCTCTACTCCTCTTCTCCCCTTCTGCTCTCCCCTCCTCCCTCTACGATCCTCCGCTCCCCTCCGGCTTGTTCGAATCCCTTTGCTCCTCTCCTGTTGAAGACTGAGTGGTATAGCTTTCCTCTTTTTCATTCTCTTCATTTTTAATTGTCGGATGTATGGTTTTATTTCTCAACGTTTTGTACTCCTAAATGGGAAGTATTTGCATTCGATTTAAACCCTTTTTAGATTTCACCAATTTGATAATTTTTTTGTCGCTTTGATTTCTTTCCTTTTCGCTAGATATCATGCATGTATGTTATCTTGTAGTTCTATTGGGTGGAGGTTCTTCCTTTGCACAGTTTGGGTCTTATCAATGATGATTGTAGCACCAATACTAATATGGAAATATGAAGGTTTCAACAAAAAAAAATTCCAGGGGAAGAGAAAATAAAAAAGAAAGAAAGGTTTTGTAATGATGATGAAACTCGAGGACATAACAAAATCCAATATGCTCGGGCTTCGCTATTGAATGATTGCTTTTCGTACTATTTTTATCGTTTACCGTCAACATTGTGATTGATGGAGGTGGTATATTATACCGCATAAAATCAAGCCGCATTTGACTCAGGCTTTACGGTAATTACGTAACTCTGTCTAGATCACTACAAGAAAATAAATTTATTATAGAAACTAAAATAGAAATAAAGGATTTCACTAACTTTAGAAACTGAATAGAAACAAAGCAACATTGCTAAGCAAAATTTGAAACTAAGAAAACTCGCCGCTAATTGTTGGGCGTGGAGAATGAAGTGAGAATAGGAAACGGAATTGTAAAAATGTAATTAGGGACTAAATTGAAACTAGTCGAATTCTTCCTTCGCAACGCATTTCCACAGAACATTGGCGTAAAATAGGGTGGGCCTTTAGTGATGTACTCTGTTTCTAATATTTTATTGCTAATATAAAAATTAACTATAAGATTTTTTTTATAATTATTAATTTCCATTGTTAAAGATAAGTTAAATTTTGATAAAATTGATAAATTTAACATAAAAAATAGGCTAGAAACGGAATATATTCCGTTTCTATTTGTAGAAACAAAATTTCGCTATTTTAGAAACGAATTTCTCTTCTTTGTAAATGTTACTGCAAAGAAATTAACCAATAATTTTATTTATTTATTTATTAATTCTCATTATTAAAATAAGTGAAATTTTGATTTTGATAATATTGATTAATGAATAAAAATAAATAAAATGAATTTATTAAAAATTATTAAAGTTTTATTTAAATGAGCCTTTTTGCAATCTAAATATTTCCGCTTATAATTCGTTATTTTAAATAGTTATGGAATAGAAACCATTCGTCAAGCTTTAATTTTGTTTTTCAGAAGAGAGACTACCTAGCCTCTAGATTATCAAGTTGTCACAATTTTTTGCTTTGTCATTATAGACAGGTAAGAACAAACAACTTAGGTCGGGCATGCTAGGTTTGTTTGTGCTAGTTTTGGAATGAAAACTAGCACTCATTTTCCTTCTGCATGCTCTGATGTGGCTATAACCTATCCGTGTGTATGCACCATGTTGTGCATTTTAAGCCTTAGAAGAACACAACATGCACCAGGCGTGTTGTGTGTATGCAGAGTCCTTTCTTTTGATCTTTTGTCAAATCATACTTGTTAATACAACACCCCCAATCCCCTAATCCCCTCATCCTTAACCCTTCCCCATCTATATCTGCGGAGTTAATACAATATATTTGAACCTTGAAAAGTGCATAATGCTCTTTGCTTACATTTAGTTCTTATCACACCTTTAATCCCAACAAAAGAGTGGTCCATAGCCTCATGTTATATAGCATTCCTCACAAGACTCATTGCAGCGGTAATTTAACTATGAAATGTCAAGCATCGTAATACCTGATAGATTTAAGAAGTGATGTTTCTAAAATCGCCCAAAAAATCTTCGTGGTATGCAAGATCGTTTCGCCACTAAGAACTCCGAACCCGCTTTTAGTTTGAAGTTTTCCTTTTCCCCAAAAGTGAAACCCACATAAAGAAAGCAAATGGTTTATAATTTTTTTTTTTAATTCATCCAAACATGATACTCATGATTTGTCCCCCCATTACTGCAACAAGGCATGGATAATGTTCTCATTCCTGATTCGCAGATTCATCATCAGGTCGCACATGTGATAACGTAGGTCCGCTTAGAGTTTATTTTTCATATGGAAAATATATTCCATGCATTTAACCACTTTATTTCTGACCAAAGCCTCATGTTTGGGGTGACCCACTCATATATTTGATTAGGGCTTGCAAAATTTGACTGGACACGTGAACAAGACTCGAACCCAACACCCGCTTACGGCTCACAGTATAATCGCAGGTCATATCTGTGGCCGAATCTGCCTAACATGTTTAATAAACCAAAAAACCCTAAAACCCTAAAACCCTAAACCCCCCAAAACCCTAAATCCTAAAACCCTAAAACCCCAAAACCCTAAAACCCTAAAACCCTAAACCCTAAAACCCCAAAACCCCAAAACCCTTAAACCCTTAAACCCTAAACCCTAAATCCCTAAAACCCTAAAACCCTAAAACCCTAACCCTAATACCTTAAACCATAACCCCTGAAAACCTAAAACCCAAAAACCCTAAACCCTAAACCTAAATTTGAAATTGAGGATAATTTGAAATGTCATATTTTTATTTTTTAGAAGCTGATTGTTTTCTTTATGATAAAGTTGATGTGATAAGGATAATGACCTCTCATATTATTTAATTCATTTGGGACCATTTTGTATAGGTCAATTATGTATGTTTTAACTATTCCCGTGATATGTTATTACAATGGAAAATATCGAGGACCTAAATGTATGTTAAATATGGGGGAGAAAAGCTGTTATCGCGCCTTCGATATACCCCATGAACGACGCTTCAACAATTGACTAATATGATATACTCAATGACAACCATTGACAAACAAAGGTTCAAATTAGTCCTCAATAGTAAGTATCCCCTAAAAAGTGGAAATAGGTTCCAACATTTTCCAATTTGGGATGACAGTAGTGTGTACCGAATGTTGAACATGGTTAACACAATTAACATTGAGGAAATTGAATTGTATATTGAAGTTGTTCGAGTCAAGCCACAAGTGAATCAATCTGTGGGCGACCGTATAGATTTATCGTTCGCCGATAATTATAATGTTGCACTTAACTATGGTTGTCGGGCCTAGCAGCGGCCCAAGACGTAATCGGAGTATATGGAGATGATGAAGACCGTGCGCTTTTATGAAGAAGTAATGATGAATTTGTCAAGATGTCGATGATGAAGCTAATGGAGATTTATATGTTCAGTTTCGATGGACATATATCATCCTTCCGTGACTTTGAAACCAATTTTTGGAGAATGAGCAAGGGATATATGTCTTCACAAGCATGCACCATCAGGTGATGTATAAAATAACCCGCATGTCGTAGATGTTAGATGAGTCATCCCGTTTATTATCACTTACCACCAACACCACAATTCGAACATGTTGAAAAACATAGGTAATGCTATTCATGCATAGACTGCTAGGGCAACATAGTACCCTAAGTATTTGAGTGAGAATTTGTAGTTACTAAGATTTTAATTTTTAAACTGATTCAGAAGAGGGTGTAAAGATTTAATTAATTAAAGTATACCAAGAGTTTATCTGTTAAGCATCCTAAAAAAAATTGCTCATTTTAAGATGGCAAGCGCCAAAGAATGTCAATGTCTATGGAAGATTCGCGCTATGGTCATGGAAAGATAGTTGCTTATTTATTATCAACAAATATAAAGTATTACATACTTGTGTCAACTCGCTTGAACAGTGGACCATCATTAATCGACCTTAAATGTGGTTAAGTACTACAGCGCAATAATTAAGGCACAATTCATATTAACTACGGCTGCTATTTAAGCAAGTGTGATGGAGAAATTGGGATATGAAATATCATACAAAAAGGCGTTTGATGGAAAGCATAAAGCACTTAGACAGTTATTCGGGTGACTTTCTCGGCCATATACACATTCACGCTTGCTCTAGCCATAGAGCAAGCAACCTTTCACGGGCAATTTGGAAAACATGTGACATTAATATGCCAAACACTGAGATATTCCAACCCGTTTTCTGGTCATTCAAGCCATCTATTGAAGGGTGGTTTAAACATTGTCATCTCGTAATGAGTATTGATGGTACGCATTCGTATGGGAAGTATAAAATACTTTATTGATTATGGTGTGACTTTAAATAAGTAGTTGTTTCCATTAGCATTTGCTATTACGTATGCGAGAATACCGATAGTCGGGGATGGTTCTTAGTATGTATCATAAATAGAGTAACTCAATCTGGACGGATTTGTGTTATATCCTATTACATCCGTGTATTATGGCAAAGAATGATCGATCCCTATCTTGGCTGGGCCGCACCCATCTACTTATTATCACAGATTTTGCATGCGCCATCTTGCAAGCAATTTTATGACCTTGCTCAAAGATAAACTCAAGAATTTGGTATGTAGAGCAAGCCTTAAATGAGCATAGAAACAAATTCAAGCATATGACTACATTTGGGAGAATTAATGTTGAAGCACAACAATGGTTAGAGGCAATCCCTTTTCAGTTATGGGCTATTTCACATGATGGAGATCGAAGATATGGGATAATGACAACCAACATGTCGAAGGTATTTAATAGTGTTCTTAAAGGAGCTCGTAGCTTACCATTAAATGCATTAGTATAGTTGACCTTCTTCCACCTTAACAGTTACTTTGTTGCAAGAAGGGAACTAGGTGCTAATAGATTGGCATCTGATGAGCAGTTCACTCCATATGTTGATGCCCAAATCTAAAATGTGGTCATAAGTCCGCCCGATGGAAATTGTTCTTTACGATCACGATAAATATTTCATAAAGTCATGAAAGGTCGAACACATCACCCTCAACTTACATGACAAAAATCGCATACGTGGAAAGACACCGATATATGGATTTCCATGTAACCATCATAGCAAAGATGTCAACATCGATGGGTTAAGATTTTCGCCAGGTAAGGCTACTACACTACGCAATGTACTATGATATACGGGCAAGCTTGTTTCATCCAATATTCAATGAAGATGAGTGGCCTCTTTTATGATGGTCCTACGATTATATCACCTCGAGCCAACAAACGATAGGTAGTGGACGCCCCAAATCACCCCGAACAGATAATGAAACGGACGTTAGGGGAGGGAAACAACTATCACATGCAGTCAGGCAAACAACCTGTTACAATCGGAGTAACTTATAAGAATAGAAATCAAGTTCAAGAATGCCTTGCATTTAATGTACGAATGGAACCGCTGTATAACACTTATGTATGAATGTATTTCGGATTATGAAATTGTAGTGTACCCTATTTAAGTAAATGAGACATCGGTCATGTATGTGTCTTTTTTAATTTAAGTAAATGAGACATCGGTCATGTATATGTCTTTTTTAATTTAAGTAAATGAGACATCGGTCATGTATGTGTCTTTTTAAATTTATTGTCGTTGTAATTAGTACTTGCTCTAATTATGTTTATACAGTCTCTCCAATGTGTTTTATTAATATTTATACTACCTTTCATACATCCAGGTTATAGATATGGTGTTCAAAGGGCTTCAGCGATGCGTGATCCATTGATCCATCCGTCTTTGGAGCATTGCAAGACGTATTAATGTGTCCCACTTGGTAGATACATAAAGTGCTATGTATTTTATTACTTATCAATTATTTCAAACAGACATGAATTTATATATAATCAATTATAAACTTGGTTTCTTCGTTACTTATAGTTCCAGGAGGTACTCCACCCTCGCCAGCAGATGAAAGCCTTCATCAGTATGTGGAGGATAGATCCACATATTTGTCCATACGTGATCCACGCAGGATTCTATGGTATATACTGCTTGGGCCACATCATGATCGACATCACTTACCACTGGCTCCTCATTTTGAGATGGCTGCCCAGATACACTCTTCACGCCATCTGGAGAGATTGATCATCACATTAGAGGATGTTGCTATCATCCTACCTCCATATCGACGAACAATAGTCATTGGGACATGTGTGCTCGATGTGGCAGAGTTGCTCTGTGTCACCCTACCCGCTGATGCTCTCAGAGGATCTGCTATCTCCATCATGTGGTTATGTGACCAGTTATCCACCCCAACACCTGATGCAAATGAGGTTGCTTTAGAGTGGAGTGCGCGTGGTTTCATATTAGCGTTGATGGGATCCTTCTTGTTTGTAGACAAGAAGGGAGTGCACGTTCATCTGTGCTTTCTCCCACTACTACGAGATTTCACACATACTACGACTTATGGGCCAGGGCGCAAAGAGGGCCGCATTACATACCGCGAGTTGCGCCGAGTCAACTTGGATCAGACGCCGTATTAGCTGGGCTGTATTACACCGATACAGGTACACTTTTATTACATGCAAATTCATATTAACACATCATTAGGTTGCTTACACCGCTATTTATATTCGCGGCGCCTCTTTCTACCGACTGATCGGGCTGTCCAGCTCTGATCCGGATGCTCTGATACCACTTTAAGTGTAGAGACCCCCACGCCCGACCCAACTTGATTAGTTGATCCGAACCGAAACCCAGGTAACGCCCGACCGAAGCCATTTATCAAATACATTTCATTCATAAACGTTATCATTCTCAAATCTTTGCGGAAGCGGTTTCATTTTGGGGCAAGCCCATAAACATTTAACAAAATACATTTACAATGAAGGCGTTCCAAGCCTTTTCAAATGGATTACAAATGGATGTTCTGAGTTCAAATTGTTTTTACAAAATATCAATAAAGCCCAAAAGGAAATGGAGTGAATGTGCTATAAAGCCTTGATGATACCCGCAATTCTTTCTTTATGATCAATTCCTCGACTCGTGGTCCGCTTTCAATACTATCAATTACTCGGTACCTGCGCATTGATAAAAACAATATGCTAAGCATTTTAATGCTTAGTGGTTCAATACAATTCCATTCTTCTGTTTCAGTTTGAGTCAAATTATGAAGTTTATAAACACCCTCAGGCCATATTCCTAGCAGCTTTCGACATGTTTAGGGCATTGTACATAATTTGAATGTTTTATGAGTTAAATGCAACTATGGAAACGAGAGACCCGAAAATTTACAAGAGACTTAAGGATAAATTGTAATTTTGCTAAAAGGGGCATAGGTTACAAGCATGAAAAGGCTAAGGTTAAATAGAATTATGCCTAAAGTTGATTTGCAAAAAGAGAAGAAACCTAAGGACCTAAATGCAAAATGAAAACTCACCCAAAAAATGGGTTTTTGGGAGCCAAAACATGGCCTGCTGATGATAAAGTCGATTAAGACCAAATTCCGTCTCATTTTGTGTGAAACCGTGAAGGCCAAGAAGAGGAGAAGGGAAAGAGGAAGAAGAAGAGGGAGGAGCCAAGAAAGGTATGGAAACTAACCTTGAGTATGGATTTTGTATGGAATTATATGGATCACATGGATTTCTTGTATAGATACATGTTTGTGGGTTGTGGGTTGTAGGAAACCTAACCCTAGAATGAGTTCTTGTATGGAAATCATCACAAATCCCTTTGTTTTCTGTAGTGGTTTTGCTATGAGAAGACTCAGAGGTCCCATTACATGTGCTTTGGGTTCTAAGGGTTATGTAAAGCACAGACATGTTTGTTATCGTTTGTGGCTTTGATAAGAACCCTTAGATTTCTTGAAGTTGGGCTGATAAACCCTAGGCCTCAGATAAGAGATGAATAGAAAACATGTTCGAGTTCAATAGAGTGCATAAGATAAGTATTGAAAGATGATTTGAGAAACAGAGATTACAAGACAGCTGGGAGTGGGTTTTGATGTGTATATGAGCATTGAGTTGATCTGGGGTATCACATGGCAAAATGGAAGAAAACACACATCGGCATTTTGAGAACTTGTACCCGCACAGTCGAGCCGCATCGCATTCACCCGTTCCTGCTTTGACCAGCGTTCGTATTTTGGCCATAACTTGCTCATTTCTTATCCGATTTGAGTGAATCAAGTTTCTGGTTAATCTAGACTTCAAGGAGAACTAAACATCCTGAAATAGGTAACCCCGACCGACTATGTGGCCCAAAAATTCACTCAAAGTGGGCTATGTTCGGCCAATTATGTTCGCTTTTGAACATATGTGGGCCCCAAGAGTCAGACTTAACTTGAGTTCCTGAGTCTGATTTGGGTGCCTGGGCCTGAGGAGAACCCACAAGACTTTAGCTTGAAAGAAGTACAAAGAATAGGTGTCAAATATGGAGTAAAGACACTGGAAAATGGTATTTCCAACCCGTCTTGAGCGTGATACTCAAGAAATCGGACTAGTTTACAATGAAAATGACATAATCTTAGTTTGATTTGATCCACTGAATTCATTCCAATTTCTATAAAGTGTATTCATAAGGACAAGAATAAGCATGAATGACATGAAATACATAAGCATCATACTCGCATAAGTATATGAAATGCCACATGACAGTATGAAACAAGAAAAGTATAGGAAATGAAATATGTAAGATGTCTAATAAAGGGCGACGAGGCGGGGGCCATGAAAACGACTGAAACACTAACATGAACATGAAAAGAAAAATGTCATGAATACTTAATGTGATAAAAGATATGTTATAATTTCGGGAAGACACAAGGATAATATGACTACCTAGACTAAAGAATGAATGAGTGGATCGCTCGGGACATAAGGCTACTTAGTCTGATGGGGCATTTCTACATTCATTAGTAATACGACACTTCGACATCAAAGACGGCATTCCCCGATTAGTGCTGATACACTCTTGATCGTAAGACGCAGATTCCGTGATTAGTGCGCCTTGACACTCCCGATCACATTTCCTAAGATTCGATTAGTGCCACGACTCCTCGCCCAGCGTTTCGCACTCCCGCTTGAGTTAATAGCCACCTCAGCAGATAGGGAATACCTTCGGCACTTGGTCATGGTCACATCCTACCATTTTTGAGCATCGGTCCGGCAGACAAACACTATATGATAGCACCCAACAAAGAAACAAGAGCAAAGAAATGAATCCGTGAAGTTCCGAATGTAATTCACGCAATCTTGAATATGTTCCCAGAGCACCTACCAGCAATTTCAGACAAGCAAAATCTCCAGAGTACCAATGGGTACCCACACTGCAACATAAGCATGTTCAGAAGATCTCACTGGCACCCGCATTGCAATATAAGTATAAGTTCCAGAAGACTCACGCACTCCCGTGATCTGCAATATATGAATAAGTTCCAGAGTACCCACGCAATTCCGCAGATCTAAGAATATAAGCATAGTTCAGAAGACTCCATTTCGCAATCCCCGCATTCCGTGAATATAAGGTGTTTAGTACCTACTTCGCACTCCAGACGCAGAAATAAGTACAAGTTCAGAGTACTTACGAGTACTTCCGTATTCCAGAAATAAGTATAACCTTTGTAATATATGTAAGTCCAAGAGTACCTACTTCTGCAATTTCGCAGATAATGAATCCAGTACCTACTGTACTTCTTTTGTATTGTAAGAATAAGCTTCATAAGATCCAAGTACAAGAATATGTCTGTGAATACCAATATAAGATCCGAACTACAAGAATAAGCCCTGTGAATAAGGCTGATAAGTCTGTAGTACCTATGGTACCTCCTCAGATTCCAGTAAATTATGTATACCTACGCACTCACAGATAAGTATAGGTCTGTGAAGACTACTGTGTACCGCCTTCGCATAAGTCCTGATAAGGATAAACTCAAGAGTAACTATGGGTACTGTATATATATCCCAACCCACTCATTTCTTCTTTAGCCACTTTAATGAGCTAAACACAAAATTCCTCCAACCCACTCTATTCCACTCTATTTTCTAGTTTACCTAAATGGCTCATTTCAAATGTAGAGCTATCTGAGCTCTCTAAATTCTCTCTAATCTTTTTCTCTCTATCTCTCTCTATATATATGTTTGACTTTTTTAAATTATCAAAGCTAGTAACAGAGAGTGTGGTTATGTATTTTTAAAGTCATAGCTAAAAATAGTGAATTTAATATTTAAATATATTTCAGTATTATTTCTTGCTAAGTGTGGTCGAGATGCTCTCAAGGATAAGTTCCTGCCATTACCTCAAAGATGCTCCAGAATAACTCCGTAGTACCTGTACTAGGGACCTTCAAACAAATGTAACTCCGTATATATGAGGTCTCTATGGTATGAGTATAAGCTTTGTAATACCTATGGCACTCCAGATAAGCATAAGTTCATTAACCCCTACTGATCCGAGATAGACATAAGTACCAAGACGCAGATAAGCATCTCTATATAAGAGCAAGCTCAGAACTCCCATGGAGCTCCAACTGAAGATATGATAGGTGTGGCATGGGAGTACGTGATAAGTACCTCCGTCTAAGCATATGTATCAAGTTTAGTAATCAGATATAAGGAATCGAATAAATATTGTCCTAATGAGATCTAATAAGAATAAGTCTCGCTAAGAGCGTAAGATCCGAAAAGACAAGATCCGAATGCTATAAGTATAAGTCTTAATAAGAATAAGTCTCACTTATAAGTGTAACTTCGAAAGTAAGTATAAGATAAGAAGTAACAAGATAAGCCCCGCTAGAAAATGATGGTAATAAGCTCAGAATCTACTGAGATCCGAATACATAAGTCCTGTATACATATAATCGATAAGTTCATTACATGAATGCATGAAAATTCGATATCTCGTATCGTTATGCTTTAAATGTGTATATGCATAAGACATATGTTTCCCTACTTCTGCTGCAGTTTAGCACGGGTTTTTAATCCGTGTAGGCAGCAAGTAGAAGAAGTCCGAAAGCTTCCGTATACCGTCGGGCCAAGACACTAGTAGGGGTTCAGCCACATGTAGGTTCCAAGGCCTCGACGGTTAATGAAAAGTACATTTTGTTTGTAAACGGACTCAATATATGTGTATAGATTTTGATGGACACCAATTCCTGCAGTTGTTGTGTATGTAAATGATTTGTTATTACAAAATTGCTCAGATACCAACAGTACAAGTTCGGCCTTCTGAAAAAATGTGCAAGAGTCCCAAGATTTATCTCAAGATCTCCGAACTCGCTCGACCGCTAATTCCGTCGAACCTGAATCGGGGCATGAAAAAGTTTTACTAAACAAACTTTCAAACATTTTTGGATGATCAATGTCAATAAAGTACATATACATATTTCATATTCAATCATTTATGGTTCATTGATCATTCCAAATATACACTTTCATAAGTTATAAATAATTTATAACCAAATCATGCATTTCATAATGCTCTTTTCATTTCAATTTACGATCATGCTTTTCAATTCTAATATGTCAACAATTCAAATCAATTCAGCCAGTTCTTCCAACGAATTTAACTTATGCTTTCTAAGATAAGGAAGATATTCAGGTAATCACCAAGATTTGCCTCACTGGGTCAGTGTTCTATAAAAATATTTTGCCTTTATAACACAAAGATTGATCCCTCCGGGTTGTCGATCGGTTATTAAAATCAATTTTGTGGAATACTACCGATATCACCTACCGGCTACTGACGAGTGACACATTAATACATTTGTTCGCAGTATTGCTAATTTGACCCCTATTGGTATACCAATCTAACTTTATAATTTAATTCTAATATCTCTATTAAGGGAGTTCAAACTTTATATCAAAATACAAAGATAATATGTACATTTGTATAAACTGCTTCATTTTCAATAATCATGCAATTCTCATATGCAACATTTCTCAAGAATCACTCAGCTCAAATCAATTAAATAATCAATATTCTTTTCTTGGTACATTTAGAACAAACATTTCAAATATTGAAACGAGAATATATAAAGATAGAACAAAACCAATCTTCTTCTTTCGTCGCCTAATCCGATCCTAGGTTAGGTGATCTTCAATGGTCCCTAGCAAATCACACACATCACATTTGTTAATTAGCAATTAATCACACTTAATGTCTGCTTAACCGAAAGCAGTGAGGTACGATATGTTTTTCTAATTTCTTAGTTTCATTCTTAATCAACCCCCATTAATCATTTATTAGTGGTTCTTAAACTATTGAAAATAATACGAGACTTTCGAAACAAAATAAAATTTTTTGCCCAATTATGAACGCTGATTCTCGCCGCGACGTACACCTCGCGCCGCTTAAGCAGTGGCTACCCTCGCGAACCCCCAGTGGGGCCTTTCTCTCGCCCTTCGACCTTGTTCGCGGCGAGGCAACCTTCACAAGTAAGTGGAAGGCTTCACCAGAGTGAGGGCAGCTCTTCGCTACAAATATGGCCCGCTTAGTTTTTTCTTTGTTCCTTTTGTGATTTTCTCCAAAATCACTCAAAAACTCAAACCAAAATATGCGAATCACTCCCAAAGACATTCTAAAGTCATCCTAAACCAACAATGAGCAAAACCTATGGATGGATTAGGGTTTTTCTTAACTCAAACTTAATTCTGTAGAAATCTAGGCTCTGTTCCTACCTTTAAATCCTTTTCAATCTTCTTCACCCAAGATGCTTGATCATTTGTGGCTAAGAGAAACAAGCAAATCACACAAAATCACTTCTTCGCTTCAACCCTAGCCTTCCCTCCTCCTCACTCTCTTCTCTCCAAACGCTACAGACAAATGGAGGTTTCAGACCAAATGTGGTCTAATACCACTTATCCAATTATAAGTGCCATGTTCGTACATCATTAAATCCCATTTTCCATTTTCGCATTTTAATTCTTTTTTATTTCAATTTCATTATCATTTAATTCACTTGGTACTTAAGCTCATTCCTTATTAGACTTAGGTCCTCATTTAAGCAAATTTCCAAATTTTCTTTTCACTGGGTTTATTTCCTGTCTAACTCAATTTCTCTATTTTAGCATGTAATATTTAATCATATGTTTCACATGCTATTCATTTCTACATTTATCATTTTAACAATTTATCGCTTCCTTAAAACCCAAGTTTGGCTCAATTCATCTTAATATATAATAAAATTATTATAAAAATCTCTAGTATTCTCATGCTACATCCAAATTATGGTCTCGGGAGATCACGTGGGGCGAATTTCGAGCTCTTAGGCTTATCGCAGCATATCCAAAGACCAAAGAGCCTCATGCCTCATGATGACGATGTTGATGTCACTAATGAGACCTAAATGAGGCCCTCGATGATGGATTACCAGTTGAGCCTGTTGTTGAGCCAGAGCCAGAGCCATCTCTTCCCATTGGGGGTGTAGTGGAGAGCACTCTTCGACATTAAAAAGTATAACCCATCCCAGCTCTCCTATATCAAAAATCACCGGATGTAAAAACTGATTAAGTAATGATATATGTAAAAAGTATATGGTTCTATAGTAATTTCATTCATAATGACATAAGAGTTTTTGACGCCAAGTAAATGTGTAGTCTTATGGCATCCATATGTCGAAAGTCAATCGACTGTGTTCTAGATATCCCGCTAATTTTTATCAGAGATTCACGACGCATGTCATCACTTATATGTTTCGAGACTATTGAGTGGCATCGTCAAGAGCGAGTCTTGCGCCAGTTTGGGATATAGCCGGAGATATCTCCATCTTGCTCTTATAAGCAATAGCTACATAGAGTGAATGCACGTGGACGACACCAGAGAGATTGGGCAACATATCATGCCCATATCGCTTCATGGATACGCGAGCTGGTAGGATCATCACTACAATTTCTATGGTGGTATGATGGACTTCCATGATCCATATATGCAAAGTGGTATCGCCATATTACATGACGTGCTTTATGACACCACCACCGCATGTGGATGATATGAGGTCTCATACTACAAAGCTAGTACTACTCACCTTTCGTAAGTTGTGAGTCTGTGTTTCTAAAGTGTTTTCCAAATTTGAATCAATAGGATTAGGTATTTATAATTTTTAGTTGGTTCATTCGCATCTCTACCATGGCCGACATAGCCTAGTCGTCGCTCTATGCTACCACCTAGCTTGGTGTACGAATTTACATCATATTGCTAGATCGTTACACCAAATCGAGAAGAGCATCGCATCGCCGCTACTAATCGTGAGGTCTACATCACATGGACCATCCATTAAACCTTCGGTGTCATCCACTCCAGTACGTATGCAGCCCATTCGAGGTAGAGAGAGAAGGAGGGGGAGAGTTGATCGCCGAGGTCGTGGTCGAGATGGTGGGCAAGGTCATGGTCGAGATGGTGAGGGCAGTCGTGGTACACTTGAGTCAACTTTGCCTACTTCAATACACCCCCATACTTACCCCTCACTCGAGATTTTTATACCCCCACACACTGACACATCACCTTCCATACCCCCAGACACTTACACATCACCTTCCATACCCCCAAACACTTACACCTCTTTACCATATCCGGTGTCGTAAGAGCCAACGTCCATAGCAGTAGATATCACCTTCTCATCCTACCCTTTATCATCCCCTACATTGCATCCCATCGGTGACACCATCCTTGACCTTGCATCGTAGAGGTCAGGGTCCACTCCAGCCTAGGCGACCGTGTCTCACGATACGGCTATACTTCATCCATCGCCTCCCTGGCTCCATAAGCTCCCTCGAATTTCTCTCGCCCATTAGCTCCATCAGCTCCATTTGAGATTCCATGGGACCCTATTACCCAACAGGCTGTGTATTCTAGGCGCCATCCTAAGAGAAATATAAAGACGCCATCTTGTGGGACTCATTGATATATGTTGATATTTTTATATATTGATATTTGTATACAATGTTTTAATATATTTATATGATTTGGTTTATGCATGGAGGTCTTAATCTACTATGTTCCTCGCTTAGTGTGGTTGCCTCGCAGGATTCTTGATAATCGTAAAGCCGGTGTCTTCGCTAAGATCTTAGTTTATGGTGCTGGTGTTTTTGTTTCTTGTATAGGATCTTAGCATCTAAGCTGTATACATCCCTTAAACTTTTAATTAGCTGCTTCTCCCCAAATTATGACACCATTTCTAGACACATATTTGTCTTCTTTTGTTTAGCAAATGCATAATGACTAGTCCCTTTTCAAAATAAAAAATGAAGCTCTCTTTTTTTAAGTCAAACCTGAATACGAAATATATGAACCCAAATATAACCCAATCGACATTCAATCCAATAAACTCAACCTAAGTTGAAATTTGAGAACTTAGGTTGAACTCAAGTTGATTTTATGTTGATTAAGTCCATCAAGTTAGGTCAGGTTGAGTTCAAAAATTTTTGAATTACAATACCATTTGACAACTTTATATGAATTACAAAATGTGGTTTTTTTATGACTATTGTGATAAGGTTTATATATATACTTGGGTTTGGGTTGGATCGGCTATCCGAACCATCAACCCAAACCCAACCCGAATTACAACTAAAACAAAGCCCAAACTTTGGGTTTGGTTAGGGTTAACTCGCCAAAAGTTGCAGCCCTAGTCCTAACCAAGTGGTGGACATATAAGCTTCCTCCAAAATCAATTTCACACATATAAGCCCATGTAGAGTTGAAATTAACTTCAATTTAGAAACAAATTTCCCCAAGTTTTAATATAACAAGCAAAGTTAAGAATTAAAATTGCAAGTCCAAAGTAACAAGACTAAAATTAAAGAAGGCAGACCCAATAATTCAAATAAAGCCCATAATTAAGTTGAATTGATGCAAAGCCCTGAGAAAAAAATCACAATGAAAATCAATAAGAAGAACCGAAGACAAAGTAAATGGCAATAGTGCAGGATGTCGGCATATGAAGGTAGGCATGGCCTGAAAGCCACTATTCCTAAAGGACGGTGAAATTCCAATGCCAACCACAATTTAATGGCGAAAAAGGGCTAGCTGGTGTGGTAGTTGTGAGGCTGAAGATCTTAAATTTGTATATAAAAAGATTGGAAAATTACAAAGTAATACTTGTTGAATGATAATATCATGCAAGTTTAAGGATGGATGCATCCCATATAGAAAAACAGTTTTATATTACAAATAACACACCCATAAAAAATGATATATGATATAATAATCATATAAAATATACATTGGATATCACTGAATGTACAATAATTAAACAAATCAATAATCCATACGTAGTTTTTTTGAGTGAATAATCCATATATAGTTAAAGTGTCATTCCAACTAGTTTCTTATGTTCTTTATTTTCGTTCATGTTAAAAATAATTGGTGGTTTTTTTGCTTTTTCTTGACCTAAAATCACTCATCCTATCATTCGTCTACTCGGATTTAGGTTTTCTCTTTCAATAAAGTAGTTTATTTCAATTCGATCCGAGTTTTCTTACTTGATTTTTCTAGTTGCTTTATGTTTTGTTATTGACTTGTTATGACATGTATTTGTTCGTCAGGGTTTTCAGATGGCGATTTAGACGATAAATCATTCGATCACAAACAAAGTCTTATCAAATCCCTATTTGTCAGTATGTTTCATATGACTTGAATTCTTAGGTATTTTTGTCACACCCAACCCTCGCCTGCGATGAAGGCGCTAAACTATACTAGGACTCTTTACTCCCGCTTTTCGCATATTAGTGGTCCCAAGTCTTATAACCGAATCAAAATATCATATACAAAGATACAAAATAAAACTACCACCATAGCTGTACATAAAGGTCAATACATACAAATTCCGAGTCCCATTTACATACATATACAAAACTCGTATTATTTACATTTACATAATCGTGAGCACAAACTACAGTGATGGACCCCTACAAGTGTGTTACCCAACACGTGGAAGATCACAGACGTCCTCCTTGTACCTACACCTGATTAAAAAACCCGCATGTTTATAGCTTAGTAGGAAACTTATGACTTTATACATGCACACATGCATTGCTACTACTTATGTAGACATATAACAAAGAGTTATATCAAAAATTTTCATGAATTTACTGATTACAAACCAGCTAGGGAAGTTCGAAACCAACAAAATTTATAAACCTATACTTCTCTACTATCAGAAATCAGCTAATGCAAAGATAAAGGGCTTTAGGGTTGAACCTATGACTGGGTTTTCAAGACAAAATGATTTACAGTGGGCTCAAATTGCACTCGGGCCAGACTTGGGGTTTTGTGGTAAAACAATGTGTGATCGTGGTTTGAAAACTGCAAACAAAATGAAATATAATGTAAAAAGAACTCCTTGAAGTCTCGCCACTGAGCTTGAGGTTCTAGGGCGACTAGAAGTCCTGTCCTTTCTTCTCATAGCGGTGAGGATGTGACCTATAGTCATTTCCCTCGAACCTGACTAAGGCTTTAGCTATGAAAACTCGAACCCTAAAAAGTTTTTCTCTCTTGAGATACAACATTTATTGATCATTCATGTCTTAAAGCAATAAAAATAATTCTTTGACCTAACCTGCATAGGCAAATAAATGGCACTATTTAGCCTCAGCCATCTAGTAGTGGCATCCACTCCGAGCCCTTTAAATCTTGCAAAGTACTGCCAATCGTGGCATGCATCAAAAGGATTTAAACCCGAGGAGAGATACGTAGACATAAAATGATAATAATCGCAGATGCGTTGGAAACAGAGGCAGACTCAAGCATCTCAAAACCTTAGCCTAAATGGCGCCTCCTCTTCAAGGATGAGGGGATTTAGCCAAGTATCCCTTGAGTTTTTATCCTCAAGGAGTGTTTGGCTGGTGAGAAAGTGAGAGAAAGGGAGAGAAAATGAGAGAAAATCACCTAGGCAGGAAAGCTGAAATCTTTTGGCGCCCAATTTTATTACATCTAGTGATCGATGAGAATTTATTGCAGCTTCGACTGAGCTTATATACCGTCAGTCAAGGAAATTACAAAAATGTCTGAACTACCAACAATACATAAGGGGTAGTTTAGGAAAAAGTCACAAAAAGGTGGCCAAATGGAGGTCAAAGTGGAGGTAGAGCAGGTTGCGAAAATTCGCAACCCTGCAAAATTTCTACAAAGTGACTCCAAATCTTTCAACAGGGTCTGGGGCTTCCTTCCGACTCATGCGCATCTCCGAAGTTCGGGCCTCTGGATTCTTCTCGTGTTTAAGTTAGCTTGATGACGTTAGCCTATTTAGATTGTATAACTACAAAAATAGCCAAAAAATGCGATAAGTAGTAAAGCCAGGACCTTAGTGTGCCAATTAGGTTAACTAGGTTGATTAGTACACAAAAAGTGCTCAAAACCTGTAATACACAGGGCTCAAAATAGCACTATTTGGGCACTAATCATTCATATAACAAACTTATATACATACTTGTACTTATAGCAAACTTATACTTGTTTAGATCTCCCATAGGAGTTACAGAGCTTATACTTATACAAAGGTACCCCGTAGGTACTACAAAGCTTATACTTGTACAGAGGTACCCATAGGTACATTCAGACGATCGATGTACACATTTTACTCTTATTCATTATTCAGACTCTTACCATATAACTATTTGACTACCTAGACTAGTAATAAGAAATGAGTAAGACATAGCACAATAAGTACCCGAAGGTACAGAGCAAGACTAAGGTGTCAGAGCACAGCTAAGAATGCCGGGCACCGAAGCAGAGTGTCAGTCGCAGCATTAAAAGAGTACCAAAGTACTAATGTGCCAAAGCATGGTTGTGAGAGTGTCATCGCACTAATCGGGGAGAGTAACGGTTAATTATACTGTGACACCCACGTGAAATGCAGGTGCCGTGTCATCTAACATCCTGGCCTTAGGCAACCCTACAATTATATGTGTTCAGGAACTTATTATCTTATCATAGGGGCATTAAGTTTGCCAACATCAAACTCACCGAGGTGGCGAGGTATAGTCTAATTTTTCCTTTACCTTACAAATGTGAATGGACCCTTTCATACACTTATAGGGTCCTCATTAGTCCAACAGACAAGTCCTCAAAATAACGGAATAACAAAACATGACAAAAAAAAAAAAAAACACATAAGTTCATGAATGTTGTTACCACGCATAGCACCGCTACATCGCAAACAGAGGACTTTGTCGTAAATGCGAGTTTGCTATGCCTGGTGTACCCGAGGTCATTCCAAGCCTCCTTCGGCCCCGCCGCGCGCTGACATGCCACGCCTGCAGGGACTTTATTACCGTCAAGCAGGATCCCCTACACCACAGAACTCCAAATAACATCCTACGGCCGATTTCGCTACTTTTTTTCCGAAATCCAACCAAAATCAAAAGAAAACTCGTATACTCTGCAAAAAAACATCTCCCAAGTATGTTCTAACCCAACCAAAACCAAACATAGAGATTAACTAAGGTTTTACCAACCAACTTTCAACAAATCTAGGGTTATGATGAATTCCTAACTAAACCCTAGAAATGGAACAAACCAATATTCATACAAAAGTCCAAATATCCATACTAATCCTTAGTAATCCATACACAAATAGTTTCCATACCTTTCTTGGTTTTTTTTCTCTTCTTCTTCTTCTTCTTCTCCCTCTCTCTACGTTTTTTTTCAAATGGGTACAGGAAAATATCTCATCCTAGACCAATTTCCCTTTATTCCACTTCGCATATAATCTTATTATTTATGACTTTATATCATGTTTTGACAAATTCCACTTTTACCTTGTATCTTGTACAACCAAGATTTCAAAATTTTTTCTTCTCACTTAGCAAAATAATAATTACTTTAAAATTTCAAATGCACTTATAATATACCCTAATTATGTTTAAAAATGACTAAGGTGTATTTAGTAAGTGTTACAATTAGACATCTTAGGATTACTTAAATTATGTGTGCCCTGGAAATAAGCTTATCGCTATTAATCCTGGATGTTGTGTCATCCTCTAATGTTTTTAGTAATTTGATTTATGTGTTCAAATGTAATATATTACCTTTTTGAATGAGCGAAATTTCTCTTTTCCTTGTTAAAAAATGTAAATATCTTTGTTATTTTCTCCCTGCCACCATTAACATATATCACGAATTTGTCCATGGATAAGAGTTTTTGAAAATTATTTTTTATTTTGAAAAACAAGAAGAACACGAACAAGAAGTTTGGTTCCTTTAAAAAAAAACACACACAAAGATTACAAAAAATACTAAATTCAAATAACCATATTGTGATATATGCCTGTGGTAGTTTCGTGTGTTTTTAGATGAAGAAACTATATTGTGGTTGCAAGATCGTGGGTTGCATACTGTGGAGGCTTCTGCTTCAAGAGATTTAGGTGGTTCCTCCAATTAGTATATGTATTGCCATAAGGTGCATTAGTTGGGAAATTATTGACTAACAAAATTGGCTTCGACAAGAAAATCTTCTATCATTTAATGAAGGGACACGGCTTCCCACACGCTCACTGACTGACAGACGGCATAGCTTATCTTGTACAGAGACCTCAATCACTGCCTGCACCTCATGTAATCTTCTCCTTTTCCACCCTTCCAACCTTCTAGCTAAGGTCAAACTTAGCCTTCACGCCCATCCTCCCAGCCTCGGGCGGAATACATGCCACCCTCGTGGTTGCTCCGAGGTTTCATTCTCTCCATTTCCCTGCCAGCTCATCCAAAACCTTTGAAGCTTCAAATTATAATTCTAGAAAATCCAAAGCTCTTTGATTTTGCTCAAGAAGTCTCCCACACATACGAAGCAATTCTGCTTCAGCCACAGAGAAATCCCATCATAAAATGTCCGACTAAGAGTCATGTCAAACCCATGGGGCGAGGATAGCTAATGAGTGCTTCCATATACCTTTCCCAAGATTCATAGAATTTTTCGCTCATTAGCCGAAAGGAAATCAATTCCCTTCAAGCTATTTGTTCCGCGGAGTAAAGAAGAATTTCTTTAGGAACTCAAATTTCTCGCATTCAGTCTACGGGATGGTCCTTAGCCTTAGGAGTTTGAGCTAAATCTTCAGCTTATCCTCAATGTGAAAGGAAAAGCTAAGCCTCATTAAGTCTAGCGGAAAGCAGCACCCTTGAAGGTGTCGCAAACCACTTCAAATTCCTTGATATGTGTGTAGGGGGTTCTCACCTCCATACCATGGAAAGTGGGAAGGAGGGCATGAAGGTAAGGTCTAATAACCACTTTCCGCTTATAGGCACAATGCAGATACCGTGCACTCATTCGAGTGAGGGTGTATGTGGTCCCGGATCTTATATGCATCGGGATTCATTTCCACTCCGCTTACTCGACTCATTGGCCTCGTGGAGGTTCCATTGTGTTAAAATTAAGGCTCAATTCAGAATCTGATTCCTGTGGAATTCTGATTTTTACTAATCTGCTTCCAAATTCCTAAACCATTGGAACATAAACTCCTGCATGAAAAACACAGGACAACACCAAAAAGAAACCAAAACAATTCTACCAAAAAGGGTTAAAGGTTAGCCGAAAAATAAAAAGGTATAAACAATATAATTAGGGCTCATAACCTAGCAAAGAAACTCCATAGAAAGATTGAAAAGAGAAAGAACACTTTAACCCAGGATGAGGGATCATGTTCAAGAAACTCGTCATTTGCACTAAGGCACCATCCCCGGCAATGGCGCCATTTGATTCATAGCCCTTAGGGTATCCTCAATCAACAAAATTTATACCTAATACCTCATACTACTGTAGCATTGCTACCGCGGTATAGTGGCTCTAAGATCGTCCACAGGGATGGGTTTTCTTCGTGGAAATGGCTAATAACAGTTTAACACCGTGATTAATATTCTCGATGGCTGGGAGTTGATAAAAACAGTGGGTTGTAATGGTTGAAAACTAAAAATAAAATTGATTGGAATATGGAAAGAGGTCCCTTGAAGTATTAGGACACTAGGTTTAGTTTTTAGTGAACGAGGGCTTTCGGCTCTACTCAAGTCGGGAGGATAATATTACAGTTATCCTCAGAACCGGATCTTCATTTAGCTATAAAACCTAACCTCTTGTTACATATCTTTGAAAAATGGCATTCACCGCCCACACGTTCCTCAATGCTGAAAATACATGTCTCCTGAGTCATCTTCCAATGGCTTATATAAATGATAACTAATGAACATCATCGATCTGTAGCATTAAGATCCAATGAGCCCCTAAAGCTACCAAATACTAAATCCATTCAAGGTGATCTGCGGACAAACCTAAAGTCAAGAGAAGAATAGTAATGACAGTGAATACCTGCATGAAAAGCATGGAAACCCTTAGTTTACCTTAGGATCCTTCACCTAGTGACCTTCTACTTCAAGGAGAAAGGGGGTTTAGTCACTCATCCTCTGAGTTGTCATCCTCAGAGGGTGTTTAGCTACTCAGAAAGTGAGAGAAAATGAGAGAAACTGGAAGAAAAATGGGGGCTCACGTGCTTCCCAAAAACCCGTGGTTCAATAATGAAAAGCTCCATACAAATCTTGTTCAGAGGCTTTTCCTAACTCCATACCGCAAAATACAAATTACCAAACTAAACAAAGATGAATAGTATTACAAAGGGACAAAATGGGTAGGAAACCAAAAAGGAGGCTGTATGGTCATTAGGGATTCGCAGTAAATTCATTGTGGGTCGCGATCCTACGAAATTCCTCGTAGGCTTTGCGAATTGGCAAGACTTTCTCGCTTCTACCATTTTTCTCTCGTGATCAAGCTCAACTAATCATTTTCATGCCAGTTTAACTCTAACTTCAATATATATAGCCCGTGGAAAACAACAAAACTTGCCACAAAATTTGATCAAGAGCATTGCTAGTCCCACATGCCAACTGGGTCAATTAGGTTGATTACTATGCAAAAAATGGTAAAAACCCGAAATGTTAAGGGTATGAAACAACACTATTTGGGTAGTAATCAAGCATGAGGAATATAAGTATAGCCTTCATTGCCAAACTAGGGTAGAGGCTCATAACTGAAACAAAATACCTTTGGGCACGTGTGCTGCAAGGAAAATTTGTGGAAGGCAATGTGGTGATTCAGAAACTGACAAGGAAGCAAATTTCTTCAAATGCTTGGCAAGGCATTGTGATTGGTGCAGATGTAATCAAAAAAGGCAAAAGATCTAGGATTTAATGTAAAGAATAATTCCTTCTTAAGGGATATATAGGTGGGAGATCTTCCTTTAATATATCTTACACTCAAGGATCTAGGGTCAGCGAACTCTCTCAAAACAGTGAGTCATTATTAGAATGATGCAACCGATTGGAAGATGGATGCTTTAGATGGCATGCTCCCCCCGCAGATATTAGACAAGTTTGGAACCATTTTAGTTAGACCGAATGAGGAGAGGCATGATGGGACTTGTTGGGGTTTGTCCAATGATGGCAAGTTCTCTTTAAAATCAACATATTATATGCTCAGGACTCAAATGAACACAAGCATTGACAATACATGTCCTTGATATGGAAATTGAAAGTTCCTCCAAAAATCAAAATGTTTTTTTGGCTCCTTTACCATGGGAAAATATTAATGAATGAGGAGAGGATGAGAAGGAAAATGACATATGACCCTCGATGTCATTGTTATAGAGGCGAAACCGAGGACTTGGATCATCTATTCTGCACATGTAGAGATGCTAGGCTGATATGGGATAAGCTATTAAATGAGGATGCAAAAATATGGTGCACGGGTCTTCCTTTCCTGGAATGGATCCAATGAAACCTCAAGTTAGACCTCCTAGATGAAGAGAGGCCCTGGAAGGAATTGTTTGTCTTATGCCTTTGGTGGATCTGGAGGTGGAGGAATGACGAAGTCTTCAACGCCAAATAGTTGGATCCAGGACGAAGGCTTGCAATGGTAAAGTCTTATTTCCATGAAATCATAGCAGTGAAGGAGACTAAGGTCTCAAGTATAGGAGCGTGGCGGAAGCCAGGAATGGCATGGGTAGGTTGGTGTAAGCCCTCCCTCGGTTGGCGAAAGCTAAACACGAATGGTAGCTTCCTAGCGGACATAGGAATAGTAGGAGGGGGAGGTCTAGTAAGGGATGACTAAGCCTTTTGGCCAAGAGGATTTTCTATTCAAATGCAATGCACTTCAGTGGAGGTAATCGAGTCATGGCCCCTCCTATATGGGCTCAAGATGCCATGGGAGATGAGCATCATAAAACTTGCAGAACTCTTTGTTGACTTAACGCCTGCCTAACAATTTCAAAGATTAAGTCGTTTGTTTTAAAATTTTCAAGACTTATTGCCGAAATTTTTTTAAAGTTCCGAATAGAAAAGTGAAAATATTTTGCTTTTTCTATCTCGTAAAAGTCATTTTCCTACAAAAATACGAAAAACTCCAATCATTATCCAATAAGAAGAAAAAGTTTCAAGAATATACACTGGTCAGTACGATAACTTGAGGCCTGGAGATGTGTACATTCGATCCCAATTCGACTCGCTTATTTTTTTAAATTCCTAAACTTTGTCTCATTTAAAATTAAACAAAGCAAGTGGAGATGGAAAATTCCTAAACTCACTAGCTTACATTTTATTTTTGTTTTTATTTTTAATTTTAATTTTTTATATTTGCTTTTTTATATTTCTTGCTCACTTTATTTTAAACGAACTCAAATTCTGCCTATATTTCTAATCCTCGATATTTTCGTAAAATATCGTCTCTGAGTCATTGGATAACTTATCACCTTAAAATCGGAAAATTTCCGCTTGTCTCGTAATTCGACGAAACTTTTCCGGGGTCACTAGGATTTCTCGCGAGACTCACCCTAACCGCCCCAAATTCGTTTCTTCATAGCCCGAGATCTAGAAAATTTCTAGGGCCTCCGAACCCTATGGAAATTTATTATTTTATTAACATTTCTGCAATTTTTGAAAATTTCTAATTTTCTCGGTTTTACAAAGAGTAACAATACTGAACTCCGCCTCGATTTGAGAAAATAAACCTAAACCCGTTAAAAATCCGATTAAATTAAATTAAACCTCACAATGACAAGAATTTAGACCGGATTTTGAAACCCAAAATAACTGGTCCCGCTGCCATCTCTACTCACTACCTAATGTTAAAAAACAAACAACTTAATACTTAATGCTATTAAGTACTATTCAGCATTAAGCTCAAAAAAAATTCTATTCAGCATTAAGTAAAAAAACGAACACCACCTTATAGTTGAGATTGACTCCTACAGGTCTATAGTTGGGTGAAAGGGCTGAATGAGATTGAAAATTACCTCTCAAATATGATTCAAGAATGCAGGTTTTGGTTAAACAAAAGCTGCTTGGTGAGCATCAAACATGTGTATAGAGAAAGAAATCAGTTGGCCAAGATGGCCTTGAAGGCACACCACAACACACTTCTCAAGTGGAGAGTACCTCTGAGAGAAGTGCTCGACTTGCTTTAGTGGGATATGTTTGGTCTTGCGAGACCAAGAAGTGTGCAAAACCTGCAATATGCTATTCTCGGGGTCTCCCCATGATTAAAAAAAAAAACACTTGCGGATAAAATGAAGTGTCCGGGTCTGGAAGAAGAAAAATATTGCATGCACAAATAGAAAATTGATAAACATAGATCAAACGAAAGCCTATGCTTTTTAACAATTTTATACCTATTTCTTTATTATAATTTGATTTTACACATTAGGTTGCTTATATTTTTATTTTTTATTGGCTTATTAGTCGATTTTAAAATTTTTAAATGCTCAACGCGCCTTTACAAAGTATCAAATAATTATATTAATTTCATATAATCATTAAAGAGGTCATAATCATTTTGTAGCCATTAAAGAGTTATTGACAAGAGGTTGGAAAGTTAAGCTGAGCATGTTTATAGAGAGCAAAATAGAGATACAGCAGATAAAGTGGACATCACGTGGGTAAAGAGTCTTTGGCAAATACATATGTTATGTTATTGTTAGGATTTTTGGAGGTGTCCTCGTCTCTTGAATAAAAAAATTAATTATATTAATTTATTCTCTTTTTTAGTTAACCAAAAACATAAAGAAAATACTAGAACAATTTGTTAAAATGGAAAAATAAGGCCCTATTTAGTAGGTAGAAAATTTTCTGTTTTCTTTATTCAAACTTTTCGAAAACAAGGAAAACACGTTTAGCCATTTAGACCGTATTAAAAACAAATTTGAAAACAAAGAAATGAATTAATTATTTCTAATATTTTATATATGAATCGAAATGCTTCAGATTGAAGCCTTGTTCGAATTAAATCGAAACACGGATTTGGTCGACGTGGATAAAACGAAACACTAGACAATTGCCATTTTCTTATTTTCTTCCCTTTCGTTTTCCACTGATTTTCTTTCCCATCGCCTACAAAACACTCTGGATTGTAATAGTAACTCGTATTTTAAACATTTTCATTGTTTTCATTAACTTCATTTTCAAGAAAATGGTTTTACAAAACGGATTTTCTTATTCTTTATTTTCAACCAAATTCAAGTACGAAACGTATTTTTTGAAAATGAAAACTAAAGATTAGAATACATTGAAAATTTTCATATTCTGAATTTTGGATAGAGTTAAAAATTTTCGTGAACTAAACAGGGCCTAATCTTCTTATTAGTGAATTTAATTCTTGTAGAGAAATCCAATTTTACATAAGTAACTTTACCTATTTCAAGCACTTTTGCCTAATGAGACATTTGATTGCATGATGAAATTTATATAAAATAAAATCAAATAGGATTAAATGTTTTTAAATATTTCATATATTTAAATTTTTTAGTATTTATATGATATAGAAATGCCTAAAATTCGTTTGAAGAAATATACTCAAATAACTTATTTAATTTAAACCGAGATAAAAAAAAACTTATTTAAAATTTCAAAATTGTGCCACGAATGTCTCTTTTAATAAAATAACCTTTGATTACTATTATTTAGAAAAGGAAACCCATTTCTTTCAATTTTTTAGATGTCAACATATGTACGCATGCAACATCAAGCAAAAGGCTCTTTTTACCATTAAACATGTAAGTGAGATGATTGAGGTATCTCATAGCTTAATTAGTGGTTTCGTGTTCGAATCCTGAGTGTTGTGCAAACGCACCAAATAATTTAACAAGTAGAATACCTAAAGGCAGAAAATAAAGAGAGCACACAAAATTTAACGAGGTCTCTAGATAAATACCTACTTCCTGCACCAAACGAACAACTTCCACTAATCAAAGAGAATTAAGGCAAACTTATATTCAAATCAATTTCCTAAGAAATTGAGCTAAAAAGTAAATACCCAAGCAATTGGGCAATACTACAAACCCTAAAAAAGATGGGGAAGAGGTATAATTACAAAGGTGAAAGCCCCTTTTATAGGCTTTGGAGTTAAAAAACAAATGACCTAATTTTTTTCCAATGTGGGATTTGCATTAAGGCAAAAATATAACAAATCTCCACCTTGAAAAATATGCCAATCCCTTCAAAACTTCTCTTTGACAAAAGTTGCAATGCCTCCAAATGCGCTCAACGACGCAATCAAACTTTCACAATGTTAATAAAGTCCAAACAACGATTGAACTTAATCGCTATCACCCCCATAGTCAACAAATCTGCGAGATTCTTGACAGTCTCAATCTTCTAAAGTAAGATTCGTCCTTAACTAATAATCTCCCGCACAAACTGATAATGAACATCAATATGTGATGCCCCATGTCCCGGGGGTCTTGTTCACAACCCGTCAACATGCGAAACTCTTGTGGATTTCGAGTAACCCGATACCACACTATTGTGTCCCATTTATCGGGATGCATATTTCCACAAAAATCGAGCAGAGGCTCCTTTGTTCGAGGAGCTCTACCCAATATATAACTTGTATAATAGTATATCCATGACCCATCCAGGGTCTCAACAAAAGCAATAATGACCACACGAGCCCATCTGTTCATATCCACGATATACAACTATATCACAATAGTCCATAAGAGTTTATTGCGAACACTTTATACAAAATATAATAAAACCAGTCGGTTTATCAGTAGTCACAAAAATATTTATCCAAGCTTAACATCCCACCCTTCAAAATCATTCCTAAGGAGTACTGTCCTCCCATAGACCATACCTAAAAGAGGTCCCACTATGGTGGAGCAGTCGCCCAGCAGTGATAACCTCAATTAGGGACATTCCCACCTATGTGCATGAATGCCATTTGCCACATTCGCAAAAGATAATATCTACCTCAAATGTCATATGCTATGATGAGAATGACACCTTATCCCATGTCCCCAGTCCTCACCTACTCGCGACGCATATGCAAAAGTGTAAAATCACAGGCCAGAAGGCTCAACAACAACCATTTTTTTCCAACAAAAGATTTTGTTTATAACCAAAATCCATTGACAACCCGAGATTAATTGTTTTACCAAGTCCCACGGTTTTTGGGGTGCGACTCGTGTCTCACCAAGAAGCCAGACGCTTCCTACATTTTCGCTGAACTCATCATCGACACATATGTTCAACTAAGAATAATCAAAGTTTTTCACCTGAGTGTATCTATCCTCACTGCATACCTAACACGTATTTTCATTTCTATGCAACCGTGAGACTCATTTTGGACGTTGTTCCATTTTACTGAGCTCACCATCGAACACCAAACACAGTGATGATCTACCAAGTAATCATGGCATACCATTGAACACCAAACATAGTGTCGATCTCTACCATGCACTCACACCCATGTCATGCAATGTCTCGTGCATAATTGCAATGTAATGCCATTGCATGTATCTCATGCTACATGCACAATGAATGCCACATGGACAACACAATCCATACCACTTACTAGTGTCATGGACAATCACATCACTCGCATATAAATTCCATAAATCATTTCATTCATGTCAACCTATCATGCAAACATATATCAACATTCACATTCAAAATGTCATTCTATGATTAAGTAATGACACACATAAGCAAGCCATGTAATGGCCATTGCAAATAACAATTCATCATACGCCAAAATGTTGGAGTACATATATTGACATCCAAACAAAGTCACTAAGATTATCAAGTAGTGGCACACTCACAATCTGTGAGCCATGTCATGGTTATTTGCACGATATAACCCTATCTCATGTCAACATGTTGTGAAAGCACACACATCGACACCTAAACACGTCACCTTAGTCAAGCAATGGCACTTGATCCCCATGACCAGTCAGAGATAGAGATGCCCAAAACATTCCAATACAACAAGCCATCATAGACCACGTATCACCCGAACATATTCCAACCAGTCCCCACGCTCCCAAAATCTGCATACAAACCATTAAACAACCTGCTCGAGCAAAGATTGGGAAATGGACCATAACTGAAATGTTACAGGTCCACTCAGGTGATTCAAAAGCCTACATCAAGTTCACAGATGCAGCTATAATTTCCATGGAGAACACTATCCAAATTCTCTATTTTTCCCAACCGAAAATCAGTCCCAAAATCTAGATAGTGTATGGGTCAAAATGTAAGCCACGCAGCTTCGGAAATGGACCATAACTCGAAAGCATGTGAGGTCCAATTTTGGTGATTCAAAAGCCTAACATCAAGTTCATTGATATAACTAAAATTTCCATGAAGGATACTAGTCCAATTGTCCCATTTTTCCTGACTGCTCAGTCCCAAAATTTGGACAGTATGTGGGGTCATTTTCACATCACATGTTAGTACAAGAATACTTGGTGCAACAATCAAATTTTCAGTAAATATGTGAGCACTAAATGCCATCCACCATAATATGGTCAGATTATAGACTCAAAGAGAATTCCATAGAGTCCAAGAATGTGCAAATCGGAGTTTGAACGAGAAAAATATGGCCATCCAAAGTTGGAGGCTTAAAGGTGCAGTATTACGCACCGCTTGCCGCAGAGCTCCGCAACCCAATACACGCTTATTTCACCCACAACCATCTCATAACGGCGTCTCTTTTCCACCAACCACAATATCCTCCCATTTGAGGCCACAAAACATCCCATAACCATGGCATAAAACCATCCCACAATCAATCCCAAAATCAGCCCAAAAGTAGGAATAAATCCAAAGTACGAAGAATCCATACTTCTTGGAGCGTATGAAACACCGTTAGGAAACCTCGAAACACTTCCTAACCCCCAAACTTTGATTTCTTCCAAATATCTTCTTTTGGATCTTCGGTGAAATCTCTCATTTTTGGTGCCTATGTGTAGCCCTCATCGAGACGAAGAACTTTAACTCTGGGCTCAACGACTTCTAACCGACGAAACCCAAGAAATCGCCGAAGGAAACATGAGTTCCCTCCCCCCCCTCTATCTCTCTCTCTCTCTCTACCGTTTCAAAAATCTGATTTTGGAGATATTTCTCCCAAATGAGATTTTTTTTTCCCTTTTTATACTTTGGACACGTGGCTCACGTCGCGCCATGTGTCCCCTTTACCTGCCTGCTATTCCGAAACAATTTATTTCGTCTCGCTTCAAGTTCAAATTATCTTATATGAACTTTCTTTAAATTATTTTACAACTTTCAACATTTTCTTCAAAAATCTCGTTTTTGGGGTCCACCAGACACCCATCATCCCGAAAAACGTGAAAATTATGACTATCTTGGAATTCGACGAAATTCGTTTGGGTAACTAGATTTTGCGAGACGATTTCATCAGTGAAGTCCTTTTTTTCATCCGAAATCTAGAAAATTTCAAGTTTTCAACTTGTACTACAACGACAAATTACCGTTTTGCCATTTTTCAAAAAAATTACATTTTTCTCGGGTTTTACACAATATGCTTCGTAAACTTCTAACTTACTAGTGCTCCTAAAAAAGTAAACGCATAAATGGTTGTTAACTGCTGTTTATCCAAGTCACCAACACAATATGAATCAACAAAGTCAATAGCATACTGATCACATGTAACATCTCGCTCAGAGACTAAGCCAACATCTACTGTTTTCAATAACACTACTATAGAAAAGGCATTTGTTAACATATAATTTAATGACTTAAGTCAATATAATTTAAGCAATCTTAACTTTTATTGGTCTTTTAAAAGCTAACTTGACACATGTTAAATTTAGAGACAAACAATAATAACACATGATGCCCTTAGCTCGACTAACTGTTTTTTTACGTCAAAGTTGATTTTAATAAAGAGTTTATTATTATTATTATTATTATTTGTTTTGTTTTTGGAATAGGCAAAGTCCCTTTTAGAACAAGCGTCCCTTGTAGAACGAGCCTCCCTTTTTCTTTTGATCTCCCTCTTCATCTCTCTCAAGGTGACTCTTTCTTTCTTTTCTAATTCGATTTTGGGTTGCTTTTGTTTCTTCTTCTTTGATTTCTCCTCTTTTCAACTTTGCATTTTCTATACATCCCCCATTTGGTTATGGATTAAATTGAGGCAGAAAAGGATAATGAGAAAACCCTTTTTTCCATTCTGATTCTTAGGTTTCCAATCTCCGAAATCGAAGCTCAAGGGGGCCCTCTCTTATCTTTCTCACAACTGAGAGAGAGAGAGAGAGCAGATTGTATTCAAGTTTCTAAGGTTTAGAGAAAAGCCTGAGGTACGTCGATCTTCTTCCAGATTCTAATCGAGAGTCCATCATTCAATGTTTCATATTCTCAAGGTATATCCTCTTCAATCTTTGATTTTGTTAGAGATTTAAACTCCATTCCCACTAATGCACATACACCAAAGTTCAAATCATCATTTCCACTATAATCTCCTGCAAATCCCAGCTATCATGTGATTCACTCTAACAACGAATAGAGAAAGTAGAAAGTTGTGAGATTTGGAAACACTCCATATTTTTTCTGATTATATAAAGTGTCTTTTTGTTCAAATATAGGGTTTTAGAGGTAGAGAAAAAGTAAGGATTTACCCATGTCGGTGTTTTTGAGATGGAACACAAGTCGTGTTTCCTATCAAAAAAACATTTTTCTTTTTCTTTCTTTGGTTTTAAATCTCTTGGCTCTTGAGAAAATTGGGGGCAGAAAGGGGAAAGAAGAGAACCCTTTTTTCAATTTTGATTTACGTGTTACCAATCTTGAGTCTCAATTAAGTTTTGATTTCTTATTTCTGTTATACTTTTTCTTTCCCCTGCATTTTAATAGCAACAAAAGGCTCAGGTCATTTAGCCTAATTTTCCCCAATAGTTGATTTGGACTACCAGTTCTGATTATTGGGTTTTCAATCTTCGAAATGGAAGCTCAAGTAAGCCTTTGTTTCTTCATTATGTGTTGTTTTTCTTGCCCTTTCTCACTGACAAAATGCCCTAAGGCTTTTCCCTAATTTCACTCGTGTAGTTGTATCACTTTGGCTATTTTCCATTCAAAATTCCCCTTGGCCTCTCTTTTTCACTCTTTTTATTTTCCTTGTGTTCTTGTTTTTTATTTCTTTACTTCGTAATTACAAGTCCCCTTCTACCGAGTTAATTTTAATTCCTTTCTCCTCATTTATTTTTGTCTTTTTTTGTATGGCTCAATAATGCAGTTCTTATTCCAAATATTAGATAATATCATAATACTATATGTTTTCCTCATGATATTCTCTTAAAGGCACATAGGATGTTATGACTGTATAAGAAGCATGAGAGCCTACAGAATTATCACAAGAGAAGAAGATTTGAAATTTGACTTTTAAAGGCTATACTATTAATATTCCACCTTTGAATGGTTGCTAAAGCTTTTATTTATTTATTTGTATTTGTGCAATCACATGCTATTTTTATTTAGAATGCATAAAGACCCATCGGTAAAGTCCTTCCTGACTTGTCTTACTTTTTGTAATAGGGAGCTATCGTGTGGATGGTGAAGCCGTCATTCAGTTAGTGAATGTTATAACCATCACTTCTACCAACATTAGATAACTTTGGAGGGTAGAGATTCTTATGGCTGGTCTGTTTCCTGGTGATCCCTCACAACATGAAATGTATGAAGGTGCATCTTACAAATTTCCTCAAGACAAACCAGAGGAAAATGGCCATTGGTACTTATCTATGAAGGAAATTGAAGAATATTGGATTTCTAGAGGGCTTCACCTTCCCATGACTATTGTCTCCTTATAGGTAATAACGGTAAGGACATCCCCTTAAAGGAGTTGATTGAGTCTGAGGTTTCATCACAACTCAACCCTATCTCATTAGGAGTTTTTGTATGCATACAAGATCCAGAAGAATTTGTTTCCTTTTTTCCTTTTTTCTAGTTTATAGCTACTACATGTTTCTATTTATGGTAGTTATAATTTTCAATAAAGTTAGATCCCTCTTTTTATCTTTTTCTAAAAAATATTTATCTATGCACACACACGCATTGCAAAAGCAAACACAATTTTTGTACATAAAAATATGCAAAGAGTTGTACTAGAAGAAAAAAAATAACCAAAAAATAAAAAATAAAAAACAAAAGACCTTTGAAAATTATCCTTTTTTTCATGCAAATTTTTTTTGAAAATTTGTTGTGTTATTCACCAATGAAAAGTAAAAGGGGGAAAAAAACTGTGAATAGTAAACATTTCTAAAAGTTGGGATAACAATTGGGTTTGACATTAGGATTATTCTCAGTCATTTTGTATTGCTAATAAAGGCACTATATCTTGCATCTATATTTTAAATATGAAAACTTGTACACCTTTATTTCTTGTTTAACACTATGGTTAGTTAAAGGACCACAACTATAGAGCAACGTATTATAGCAAGAAGATAACAACACCTCAACAAACAATTTTAAGAATTTGTACCTGTCTTAGGCATAAGGCGGGGGTTCATATGCTTTTGATTCGGGTACATAGGTGTTTCTAATCAATAAATTTATAACCTAAATTCTCATACTATCGTAGCATAGCTATTATGTGATAGCTGGTTTAGGTCGAACTGGGGATGGGTTTCTTCATGCGAAGTGAGTCACGCTTGGATCGAAAATGGTGTTTCCACTGATTTGGGGTTTTCTTGTAAAAACAGTGAGGTTGATGGCTTAAAAAACCGTAACTGTAGGGAAATAAAGTGTAAAAGAAATCCTTGAAGCTCTCTGCCACAGTTTTTAGGGTTCAAGGCAACTATAATGTCCTCTGTCCTCGCTGGGAGGATGACATGGGCCATTTCCCCTCGAATCCTGGATCTATGTTTAGCTTACAAAGACTAAAAACCCTAAAAGTTTTTCTCCTAGTATACAACATTTATTAACCATTAATGTTTCGCGCTAAACTGCCCGATCTAACTCACAGGAGCAAAATAAATGGAAACTGGTTAGCATCGCGATCTAGCAATAAGTATCCACTGCTTCCTGAAAGCTTGCCAAGTACCGCCACTGTACATCACAGGATTCAAACCTAACGTGAGATGCGTAAACATAAATAATAATAAATGCCCGTGGTCAAGTAATAAGAGACAAGGCTTTACCTCAAAACTTCCACTCCAGCGTCTCTCCTCTTCAAGGATGAGGGGGGTTTAGCCAAGCATCCCTTGAGTTGTCATCCTCAAGGGGTGCTTGGCTCGTGAGAAAATGTGAGAAAGGGAGAGAAAAATGAGAGAAAGTCACACCCGCGGGAAAGCTGAAAGCTTTGGCGCCAATTTTATTGATTGATGGATTCATTTTATAGAGCTTGACAGAGGCTTATATACGCTCAAATAAGGAAATTACAAAAAGTATGAAACAAAAATTACATTTGAGGGCAATTTGGTACAAAACTACAAAAACAATTGGCAAGTGGTCAACACAAGAACAGAGAAGTTGTTAAATACCAGAACTCGAAAATTTCTCAGAGGTTGCGAATTTGCAACCTCGCAAATTCTCGGCAGTCAGGAAAAATTCACAACATTGCAAAATCCCGCAATGCTCACTCTCCTTCGTATTTAGCTCCACCGCTTCGATTTGTACATGCGCCTTCGAGTTCGCTCTCAAGCTCTCTATATTTGAAATCGACTGAAGATAATCGTAATCGGGCTTGCAAAACTACAAAAATATCCACAACATATGATTAGTAGTATAGCCGGGACCTTAGTGTATCAATTGGGTTATTTAAGTTGATTAGCACACAAAAAGTGCTCAAAACCTGCAATGAACAGGGCTCAAAATAGCACTATTTGGGCACTAATCAGCTTTTCCCTTTGAGTTGTATTTGTTCATTCAATCAAATGAGAACATATTATTACTATGTGCTTGGCATTACTTTGAATATTTCCTGTATTTAGGTTGCTCAAGATTGTTTATTCAACAATTTCTAATATACTTTCCTTAGAAACAATATAAAATTAAAAATTAGAAAATTCGCTTGCTATATAAATACCTTCATTTGAGATGCTTTCAGATCACGTAGTGACGGTGGTGTTTGAGATTAAGATTTTGATTTGACTTTTTGAGGAGTTATTGTGACGCCCAAACCCGGGGTCCGTCACTACCCGCCAACCCGCTGAACACCGGAATGCTCGTGACCCGACATTTCTCACGAAAACCCGTAGCCCCTTGTACGGAGCTCTACCAAAATGAAACACCTCGCATTTAAACCTGTCCTAAAGCAAATTCAATATAACCACAATGATACAAATATGGATAAAAACGGCCTCTTGGGCCCATACTACAATGTCCATGAAAACATATCAACTATATCTCATAGTTCTAAGAGTTAGGAAATTACTCTTATACAACATATATCAAAAATTAGTGGAATTCTAATACATGTGGAAATCATCAAAGCCACACCCCGCTTCAAAACTCACCCAGATGAGCCGTCCCCCTCGCACGCCCCTCGTGACCCAAAATAAAGGGGGGTCCCACGACTGAGTGAGCTAAAGCTCAAGAGGAGAATCGCCTGGCGGGCTACCACCACCTGGGCGCGCAGCCAGAACGTTCCAAAGTAAAACACACATTCAAGCAAATGCACTATCCTACTTCGAATGTCTAGTACGACTACAACTCAGATCCCGAGTCCTCACCGACTCTCTCACACTCGCCTAAGCCTTGTATGAGAATATTAGTTTTAATAAGGACAACCCTCCGATGTACATATATCAATCACGTCCTGAATGCATTGATATATTAATTGCTCAGGACTACTCCGATGAATATCAATCAGCCGCCTCCGACGATTGATATTTTCTTTTTTGCCTAGGACTACCCTCCGATATTCACACATTTTTAGACTACCCTCCGAACCGTTTCTAGACTCATCTCATGCACTATCTCCTATAACTTGGGGATGTTTCAATGCATATGGAATGCATGTATGCTAATCTAATACAAGCCTTAATTCATGTAAATATATGTCACGCATATATTCACACAAAGCATTCAATTCATTAATAATCACGCCATGTAAATTTCCCACTCTACATCAAAATTAGCTCCTCGGGCACGATCACACACGAGTAATTTAATTTAAATCACTCGACCAAACACATATTTTCACAAAATATATTTTAGGAACACTGCTTCTCGAATAGTGAAACCCTGGTTACTATTCTCGAAAATCATTCAACTGCCTTACCCAGGAACCTAATCCACTACCATTCCTATTTCCAATGCATACCAAGCAACCATTCAATACACAAATCAACACAACCTACACCCAAATGTTCTCATACCTGAAGGGACCGTACGTAAACAATTCTAAAAGTTTTTAACAAAATTACCAATAATTCAACTCATCGCTTGGGGATCGATCAACGCCCCTCACAAACTCATTCAACCGAAACATTAGTAAAACACTTAAAACGAGTAAACTCAAAGCAGGGAGAAATCCTACCTTTTGGAGTTTAAGGAAATTCCATAACCGAGTCCACGCGTAGCCCAATTCCTCGCGTAGAACGCTTTTCCTTCTCGCACCGGAGTCACGACTACTGATCTTCCGATATCTTATAGGTTGATCTCTTCTAAAGTTCTCAAACGGTTACCTGATCTCCAAATCGTTCCCACGTTTTTGCCTAGTTCATTAAGGAGAAGAAGCACTATTTGCTTAATTTGGCTTTTTTCCTCATTTAACTATTCCAAAATGACCTCCTTATATCTCTTTACCGTATTTATATTCACACTAACTCGGTCCAATTTCATTATTTCTCTACTCATACCACTTATGGTACACAATGATGCGATACGCGACTTTCGGGTCAGATCTAAAATCAGCTTTACTAAGACCTAAACGCGAATGCCTTTAAAAAGCTGCGCCAACCTCGACATTGTCTCGAATATTACTAAATTTCACGTGCTAACTAGATTTTTCGAGACGATTCCAACTACAAACTGCTTTGTCATCCTTGCATCTGTATAATTAATTCCTAGATTTTTAACTTCAATTACAATTTCGTATTCGAATTATGACATTTTGCTTCTTATTCCAGAAATCGAATTTCTGCCCATAAATTATCCATGGAAATGTTTTTCATGCTCTTTCATGGAAAATATGTCATTTGTTAAAGTTTCAAATGATGATGTGAAGGAATTTTGACTATTGAATATTGAAAATCCCCTTCCAAAGGGTGATGGAATTGATTTGAAAAAAAGACTTGTCTATGCAAGTCATATAGCACAAAAATTTAAAATTAGAAATCAAGCCATAGTATAAATACCTTTCATTTGAAATGCTTTTGTACTATCATGTAGTGATGTGGTGTTGGAAGATTAGGATTTTGATTGACTTTTTGAGAGTTATCCATGGAAATGTTTTTCATGCTCTTTCGTGGAAAACATGTCATTTGTTAAAGTTTCAAATGATGATGTGAAGGAATTTTGACTATTGAATATTGAAAATCCCCTTCCAAAGGGTGATGGAATTGATTTGAAAAAAAGACTTGTCTACGCAAGTCATATAACACATTTCCTCTGTAGATTCGGGGCATGATGCTCAAAGTCTAAGTCATGAACTTGCTACATTTACTTTGCATATTATAGATTATATGCGTGTTCATCCTACAAATCATTAAATCAAGGCACATAAAAATTGAGTATTATCCTTGATACTTTAAATAAGCTGAGAATGAGAAAACAAAGATCGACATAAGATCCATATGGAAACTATTTTAGGGAGATTAGTAAAAAGACAACACTTTGTAACAATTTTAAGAAAAAAAATAAATTATAGATTGGAATTGATTTAATGCCATCTCAAATTTGAAATAAAATTTATTTTATTTTCACTTGGCTTGAACTATCTTACCTTGGCAAAATTGTAAATTTTTAATTTCTTTATATTCCTTGAACATGCTAAAAATGTAGTTGGTCAATACGGAAACTTTTTCAAAACTAAAGAATGCTTTGAAGGGATTTGAAGGTATGAACTTTTATTTTCTAATTGTTTATGGTTCTATGGTGGGAATTATGATAAAACCTTGTAATCTAAAGTTCTTATAATTTAAAGTACCTTATAATTTGAAAATTGTTCATTTTATCTTTGTTGCTAACATTTCATTACATGTTACCCTATTCTGTTAGCATCCATGCAATGTGAAGTGAAGTTATTATAGAATTATAATTTCAAATCTTCAAATATATTAATGCATTTTTTAGGTTTTGTATATTATCATAATATAAAGTTTTGAAATATGTTCTTTTTGTACCTAGAAATTAAATCGATTCATTGGTAAATAATATGTATTACCGTTTATTATTCAAATGTGTACATATAATAAGTTTTTCTTTGATTAGTAGTTTATTTACATTGTTGGGGACTTGATTATTATTATTATCAAAATTAAATAAATACCAAATATAATTTGGAAAATATTAAGAATTATAATAAAATAAATTTTCAAAAGCAACCTTGACAAAAGAACAAGTTAACATTGACATAAGTATAAGCAATCTTAACTTATGTTAAATTATAAGTACCATAGAACCCATTTCACTGCTTACTAATGTCCTTTATCAGGATCATGCCTATACCTACTCACTACTCCAATTGTAGGCCCCAAACAACTATGTCACAAACTAGTAATCTCTTAATCTTCACCACTACTAGAAATCGTGGCCACTACTCTAATCACTATACTACCATTATATTAATATAAGCTATTTCTTCTTATGCCTTTTCATAACCAAAAGAGCGTCTGAAATTACATTTAGAACTCTATCTCGAATAATCATGATAAGGCCTTTAGACTCTAGGGCCCCAAAGAGATGAGATTCTTTTTCAACTTCGTTACATACTGAACATCTATCAAAACTCTAATTGATCCATCGTGATTCCTCAATTGGATTGAACTCATCCCAATGATATAACTAACATCACCACTACCAATATAAATAACTCCACCAACAACTTCTTCAAACTTGAAGAACCACTCCTTATGTTGACACATATGATAAGTACAACCCGTATCCAAAATCCATTCATCAAAACTAGCAATAGTTTGATGACCAGCTAAACATAACTCAGAATCACTAGAATCACGACCATGCTTAATGACACATGCATCAGACATAGACTTATATAAATCTTTCTTTTTTATTTGAGACCGTCTTTCTTCCAATGCCCCTCCTCATGACAAAAGGCACACTAATCTTTTCCCAGTTTACTCTTTGATGTCACCTTTCCCCTTGTTTCCCATTTCTTATTTTGACTATGACCTCTCACTATCAATGCTTCAACTGACTCATCCTAATTTTCTCTTTGATATTTCTTTCGAATTTCGTAGTGTGAGGCGAAACGAACTTAGCGAAGATGGTTTTCCTTCCCATGAATACGGGTAATATAAAGATGATCCAACCCATTAGGAAGAGAACCAATCAATAACATATCCTTACATTCATATTTGAAGGTCTCATCAAAGTTTAATAAATTGACAATTAATTTATTAAACTCATCAATATGGGAACTAATGCTCATACTTGATTTTAACTGGAGACGGAATAATCTCTTTAACAAGTACAACCGATTCACATTGCTTTTCTTCATATATTTATTTTTTAGTGCCTTCCCATGAACTATAGACGGAACGTCTCTTGTAGAAAGCGATATACCTCTGCTCTTGCTTGACGAGCAGGATGAATCCGCAATGATTTTATGTTAAGCCTTTCCCATTGACTCTCACTGTATCATCTAGTCTTGTTTATTTCAAAACCTGATCCAAATCTAGCATATATAGTGCATCCTTCATATCACTCTACAATAAGAAAAAATTATTCCGACCATCAAAATTTAAACATCTACTTTTCCATTTGTGACCTAGATTCTGTCATCTTTCCACATAACCGTGTATGCAAATACTAGGATAGTTCCTAAGAAATATATTGATCACCACAGTCCCACTTAGACCAATCTCCTTAGACATAACAAAAGTTACTAGGAAAGGCTGGATTGGTCAAATGTTAATCAAAATACCAATCTCCTTAGACAAAACTTCCACAATTATTCCAAAATGATGGGGCTACTCATGAGCCAGTTTCAAGCGTCAGCAGTTCAAACGATTTCTAATGTGGAAGATCGGGCTATTGTAGTAACCATAGAATATACTTATAACTTCACTTGAACAATTTCAACTATGTGGATTCGAGAAAATTTTGATGTGGAAAGATGGGGGCTGGCGTAACCTCTAGAAACATACTTATAAAAGAACCCAAAGCTCTTATACTACTTGTTGTGCAAACGCACCAAATAATGCAACAAGTAGAATACCTAAAGGCAGAAAATAAATAGAGCACACAAAATTTAACAAGGTTCGGTATAAATACCTACGTCCTTGGGCGCTAGCGAACAACTTCCACTAATAAAAGAGAATTACAAACTTAGGGCCACAAATCAATTTCCTAAGAAATTGAGCTAAGTAAATACCCAAGCAATTAGGCAATACTACAAAAACCTTAAGAATATAGGGAAGAAATTTACAATTACAAGGTGAAAGCCACCTTAGACTTTGAATTAAAAACAAAATCCGCTCCTTTACGTTGGGATTTAAATTAAAACAAAATATAAACGGTGGGAATGCTAGGTTGTGTTATGTGATAGATCTTTATTATAGCGCCCGATTTCAGGGTCAGTTGACAACGGTCAGCCGCGAAATTTCTATCTTGGGTGTTTCACACCTAAGTCTTGGCGAACCGGCCTGACTACATGTGGACGGGTTACTCGGCACCACCTCGATATGTCGCGCTAGGACCCATTCATTTCGCGGATTAAATCTAAATATGAAAAATAGACACTTGTCTGTCCCAGTAGGTCGATCCGACCCTCTTACCATAGTACATGCCAATTCGGCCGGTCGGTTGGCTCCCTTTAGAGTGGTGAAAAATTGCTTTTGTCGATTACGTAAATGAAATATGGAACGCGAGAGTCCTTAGTGACCGATTAGCTAATCAGTTACTACACTCCTTTCCTAGAGGTAGGAGTCTGAGATTCTATAATATCTCTAAGTTGAATAGGATTGGCCTCTATCCTTCTCTACGTCACCATAAAGCCTAAAAGCTTGCCCGAACGGATTTCCAACGCACATTTTAGGGAATTGAGTTTCATGTCATAAGTGCGTAGTAGCTCAAAGGTTTCTTGTAGGTGCTTTGTGTGATCGAGGCTTGTTTTTTATATTTTTTCATTTTTTCATAAATAACAAATTGGAAACCAAACATGTTTTCTCTGTTTTTCTCGTTCTCTATGTTTTTTAGAACAGAAAACAGTTTTAAAAAACATTAAACAAAGGGCCTATTTGGTTCATGTTTTTTAAAATTGTTCTTAAGAATAGTTTTTTAAAACACAGAGAACATAAAAATGTGTTCTTTGAAACCTCTTATGTGTGTTCTTTTTTTTTTTTTTTGAAAAGAAAATTAATATTATTGATTCAAACTTGCAATAGATCGATAGATCAGGCTACAAATAGTTAAAAATCATACATGATGAAACAATATCCAGGTTAATAGCATAATAAATCGACATAAAGCCTACAAATTTTATAATATAGTGACTAGAATATCTGCGTTTCCAATTCTTCAACATACTGAAGACCATAATTTGATATATTTGACTGATCAAATCTTCTTTGCCTGTCTGAATCACCCCCACATAGACAAAACGTTGCAACAAGACGACGAACAACACCATGTCATAACAAGCCGACGACAAACCAAAGCACCAATAAAACGATGACAACACAAAAAACAAAATAAAACCTAAATCTTCATGGAAGAACTACTTTATTAAGTAAGAAAATGAAAGAAAAAGATTCAGAGGAGTGATTTCAAGCCAAGATTGGCCAAAATCACCATCCTTCCTTGAGAAAATGGTGAGAAAGAAAGAGAAAAAGGAGATGAGGGCGACTAGGGTTAACTCTTCTTTGTTCTTTAAATTTAGTGTTTAGTGTTTTTTTTTTATGTTTTCCAGAAAAAAAAAAAAAAAACTAGAAATCAAACATGTTTTCCTTGTTTTTCTTGTTCTCATTGTTTTTGAGAATATAAAACAGTTTTAAAAAATAGTAAATAAACAGGTCCAAAGGGCTTGCTTGATTCATGTTTCTCAAAATTGTTCTTGAGAATAGTTTTTGAAAACAAAGAGAACATTAAAAATGTGTTCTTTGAAAACTCTTCTTTGTTCTTTAAATTTAGTGTTTTTGTATTTTTTATGTTTTTGAGAAAAAAACAAACAAACTAGAAACCACACATGTTTTCCCTGTTTTTCTTGTTCTCCTAGTTTTTGAAAATAAAAAACAGTTTTCAAAAACAGTAAACAAATATGTTAAAGGGACTTGTTTGGTTCATGTTTTTGAAAATTATTCTTAAGAATAGTTTTTGAAAACACAAAAAGCATAAAAAATGTATTTTCTGAAAACTCTTCTTTGTTCTTTCCTTTTAAAAAAAAAAAAAAAAAAAAAACTGGAAATCAAACATGTGTTTTATGTTTTCCTTGTTTTTTTTGTTTTTGAGAACAAAAACCAGTTTTCCAAAACAAAAACCAAATAGCCCTTTGTTTTTGTTTTTCTACATTTCCATTTCCCCATTGATGAAACTGTGATACAGAAATAATGAATATTTGAACCCTAAAAAGCAAATTCAATAAATGAAAGTAAATGAAATTCAAAACCCAATTTAATGGGAGCTTGGTTGTTGGATGGTATCTGTACCTACTCTTTTGGAGTTAAAAAACAACTCCATTTATATCTCCTTGCCCTCCCCCCTCCCTTTATAACTTACTCGCACATATTAGAATCAATAAATAAATCCCTCCCTCATACTAATCCTTCTTTCATCCTTTTCCTACATTGAGATTGGTTCTTTTATGGTTAGCTTTAGTCTTTAACTATTTTGTTTATCCAACTAAACAAATTGGATGCAGATAAAGGATCTTCGGAAACTCTCTTTGAAAGAACAAATTGTTTATCCCTCCTTCTACTGGAGGTATATATATGCATTCTTATCTTTCTATATACGAGTTTGTGTTCTTGAAGGAGCGAAATCGCATAGATTTCAAGGAGGGGTGTTTAGCTGTTCAGAGACTAAAGTATTCTTTTGTCTATAATCTATGGAGTTAGAATAGATCATATTGAGGGGACGAGGTTTATTCCATTATAGGTTTTTTGGAATGGGTGGCTTCAAATTGAGGGGCGATGAGGTTTTTTGGAGTGTTCGCTTGTATATTCCTGTATGCTTTGTAGCTTTTATATATGAGTTTGCATTTTTCTCATACTTTTAGAAAAAGAAAGGCTTTTCTTCACTTTTTTTGGGGAGCTAGAGGATAGTCTTCTTCTCTTGTTTTATGTCAGTATTGGATCATGAACATGCTTTGCTCCTTCACACCCCTTTTTTAGTTTATTTTCCCACAGATGACAACCAACCTTCCATGAATGGTTTGGAATTGGACGAAACAAATGGGTTTTCCATTTTCTGCAAACTTGTTCCATTTGTTTTTTACTGTGCTTTTTCTATCGATATTAAATTTAGAGCACATGGGTTCTTGGGCCGATCTGTCGGGCTGGATCGTCGTATAACCACCACAGCACACTGGCGAAAGGATGATTCGATGAAGTGCGAAACTGCTAGGCTCTCAGTACTAAGTAAGTTTCTTTCTTACGGGAAGGAAAGAATTAAACTGTTGATGGCGATATGATTACGTACTTTTCTTTGGTGGGATTGCTTGGTATTTATAGTGGATGACTTTCCTTGTTGGATGATGATACGATGTCCTCCCTATTGGGTAGGGGATCTTTTCTTCCTTATCGCTAAGAATTGTGTTGCATGTTGTGTTGTGTTGAGATGTTCAGAGGATAATTAAGAGCCCGTGTCGGTAGAAGTCTTTCCTTCCTTAATTGATATCTGGTCACGAACATGGAGTGCTTTCCTTTCTTACGACTCATCTGGTGGTTATCAGATTACCCTCGTCACCAGTTTAGCCCATTGGGCTTAGTTTCGACCCTAGGCCTAAGCCTTGGGGGGAACCAGGACATCATTATGGGTCGAGTTCCTTGGTGAGGCCTTTTCTACCGGCCCCATGGAGGATGCCAACCCATTTCAAGGCCCGTTCCCTGGGCCTGTGCTCTAGGCCTATGGGCTGCTTTTATTTTAGGCACCATCAGTTGCCCCTGACCCTTCTTGAGAAGCGAGCTTGGTAAGGGGCTGAATGTTTCAGGTCGGAGAGTTCCACGTGGCCAGACATGGTTTGTTGGACTAGGCTTGTCTCTGTCAATTGTATTGCGATAATGATGGCTTCTCTTGATTTTCGTGCTCCTTTCGGTTGACGTTCCCCATGTTTTTTGAAGCGTCTCGCAGTTACTCGAACCGTATTCCCCTTATTCTTTAATCCTTCTTATCAGTTTTCCTCTTTCTCAGTTTCCCCTGTTCTTGTGGCCTCGGACTTTTGCTTTCTTGAACTTTCTTGACTATCATGTAGAACTGTCTTGGGTGATTTCTCTTTATTTTGTCGCTTAGCGTTGTTTCGTGTCCTTTCCCTGGTTCCGGTACATGCTCTTCTTTTTCCTGTGTACCTTTGCGATGCAGGTTCATGGGTCCTTAGTGGTCGTTGTTTGTCCCTTCTTCCCAATTTTTTTGCTGGAATTTTGCCTTTTTATTGTTCGTCCGCCTTCCCTTACACTTACTCAATTATGCAAACTTCCTCTAGGCCCAGTCGTCCTTCCGGTCTACATATAGGGAGTAGTTCTACTGAGGGCTCGGACTTAGAGCAGATAGGAGGAGGGTCCGGTCGTCTTGCTATTGTTGTCAATTGAGTCCCTTCAACGGGTCCCCCTTCTCCTCATGGCAAGGGAAGATGAGGTTAAATGGTCGGGTATCTGGCGGCTCACGCCTACTTGAGAGCGGTACATCACAGGAATCTGAGAAGTTGTAGACCTAGTTGGGTTGAACCCTCTTTTGGACATAATTTCGCCTCTCGCTATAGGCCTTCCTTTGGTGTTTGAATTTGGTGCCCTGACTTTCTCATACCACCATTGTTGAGGCCGAAGATGGTTTGGCCCTGCCGAGAATGGCCTCCTTCCTTAACTTCATCCTTTATCAAGCGTCTTGACATTTTAATGTTTGTCGACCAAAACTTTCTCCTAATTTACGGGCGTCTTGGTTAGGCTGCTGGTGGAATGTTCGAGGATAAGGTCTGGGGTACCTAGCGTGCGTTGCTCTTGAGCTTCTTTAGCGTGAAGGAGTCCGCGAGAACTCTATACATGCCGTCTCCAATGCCAAGGCCCGATTATTTGGATCTCGTCTTCCTGAACCTTTGGAAGAGACGGGTATTTCTTTGTGGGTGGTCGTAATTGGGAATATAATCTGGGCGTAGAGAAGAACTGCCAGCTTGGTATTCAGTATGGGCGCAGCCGAGAACCTCCGTGAGCTTCCGTTTGCGTTTAATTGGGTGTAGCTTATGACAATCATGAGGTGTTTTCTAACTTTTCTCTAGTTGTGCGGTCTTTAGGTATTTGCCTCAGCCTCAGCCTTGAGGATGAAGAGGTGAAGAAGAAGTTAGCCAAGTGCGGCCGGCCCAGTGTACAACGAAGAGCTAGTGGAATTGGACATTGTCGAGGCCTTACGGAATGTCTCCTTCGGGCCCGGCTTGAGGCCCTCTGCGCCCTTAGTCATGAAGACTTCTTGTGAGGGGCCCTCAGTCGTAGTATCCCACGCTCAGGGAGAGAGCTCTGGCTGCAGGTGGGAGTCGTTGGCAAAGAAGAAGTGGAGCGTTAAGCGTAAAGCTAAGGCTCCCCTCGAGAGTAGTCTTACTATTCGGGGTAAGGTCCCAAGGTTGGGAGGGCCTCCATCGTCGACCTCACAAAGGGTGGGATCATCGACCCAGTTCCAGGAGGTCGGCGCCCACTCCGTCCGTGGCCGGGTGTGCAGATTGGAGGGCCGGAGGAAAATTCCTGCGGGGCCAGCCAGAGCTTCCTCTTGCTGTTATGCCTATTTATGTTTGAAGTCCCCTAGTGCAAGACTTCAAGCGTCCTCCTCTGACAGCCGGAGGGACGAGGGGGAAGGGGTTGCTGGGCAGGAGGGGAGGAGGATTAAGCTGTTTACCCAATTCAGACTTACTTATTTGCATTTGTAACTTCCATTCTACAAGATTATGATCTCAGGAGGGCGGATGCCATGTCTGTTGAGGATGTTCTGGCCTTATCGCTTCAAGGAGTGGCGGTTGTATGTCCGGACGCCCTTACTTGTTTGTCCTATCTTTGATTTCGATTTGCCCTTATCTTTGTCTTGTCGCGGTGGCTACCTATGTGAAGGCTTGGCGGCGAAGGGCTTGTCTTTACGGTCTGGCAGGGCGTGACGAGAGATAAACTAGGTTGCCTCACGACCTCGGATTACAAATTACTCGTCATCTCATCATCTATAATGCTTAGCACCATCCCGGCAACGTCGCCATTTGATTCGTACCCTGGTAGGTGTTATGAATCAATAAAATTTGCTCACCTAAATTCCTCCTCTTTGTCGCAAGTAAAACTACTGCAGTATAGTGGCTCTAGGATCGAACACTGGGATGGGTTTTCGTCTTACAAATGATTTGTATAATGATTCAAAATGGTGAGGCTTTTGTTTGGATTTCGAATTTGTACAAAAACAGTGGTTGTTGTCACTATGTTAACTGAAGGTAATTCGAAATAAAATGTAAAAAGAAGACCTTGAAGTTTTGGGCCACTAGTTTGGTATGATAGGGTTGTAAAGGTGTCCTCGGGTTATTTCCTCGCATTAGGGTAACTGACCTATAGTCATTTCCAAAACCAGATCTTTGTTTAACTTTAAAAACCAACCCTTAGTACCATTCCTCTTTGAAACATAGCATTTACTGAGCATTTAATGTTCCTGAAGTTAAAATCTAGCATTTAACCTACCTACAATGGCTCGTAAATGACAGCTGTGGATGTGGATTGCATAACATTAAGAATACACTTAATCCTAAAAGCTTGCCAAGTATTGACCAAAGAAGGTACACCAAATAGCTTTTAACCCTAGTTTTGAAAGTTTGAAACATAAATACCAGTGCAGCAGTGAAAAACACGGGAGCACCTGTAGAACCTTATTAACCTACTGCTTGACCCTCCTGTTCAAGGTTTAGAGGCTTTAGCCAAACATCCTTTAAGTTGTCATCCTCAAAGGGTGTGTTTGGTTGCCTAGAAAGTGAGAAGAGGGAGAGAAAGGAAGCCAATGAGGGAATAGAAAACGAGGGACGTGTGGAAATCCCTTTATGAAAGTTAGGTTACAAAATGTTTATAAAATGGCTTATATAGCCTTACAACCAGATGAAAATACCAAACTATCCTAAATAGTATAATTATAGTTAGGGTAGAGATGGAAAAAACAAAAAACGGGGTCGTTTGTACACCAAAACGGGAGCAGTTTGTATGGGTGAAATTTTTCGCTATGTAGCGAATTTATTAGCGTAAGCGAAATTGAATACATAGCGAAAATTTCACTATTCTTGCGAAATTTCGTTAATATTGAGAAAATTTCGCTATTCTAACGAAATTTCGTTATAATAGCGAAATTGCCCCTATTGCTCCTGCTTGCTCCTACATATTCATTTTGCTTCGGCTTGTTTGAGCTTGATTTCTTCGTTCCTGGATTGATGGAATCGAAGATAAATAGTCGAATCGAAGTAAATCATTTCGACCGATATCTGAGAAGCTTGATATGATAGAATAGGTTCTAAAACTTTGTAAAAACTACCACAAAGAGCAACCTCGAGATACAATCCCATTAGTACCAAAGGGACCACCGCGTGTCAATCGGCTTAACTAATATGATTAGTACCACAAAAGTACTTGAACCTATCTTAAATAGGGTTGAAATAGCACTTTTTGGGCACTAATCACTCGGTAATATTGGCTCTTGATATCAGAGAGCTCCCATGGCTCCCAGGCGGAGCTACGTGGCTCTTTTCTTGACTATTAAATAGCCCGATATCTGAGCTCTTGGGCTCCCGGGTGAAACTATGTGGCTCTTACTGGCGGCTGCGTGGCACATTCAATATCTGAGCTCTTGGGCTCCCGAACTGAGCTACGTGGCTCTTCGATATCCGAGCTCCTTGGCTCCTGAACTGAGCTACGTGGCTCTTTTGTCTTCCTTCCCTTGGGAAAGCGCACACGGTTTTAATGCAGTTCTATGGAGAATCGGAACAGACTGCGTGGCTTCCCTAGGCGTCCAGGTTTCTTTATAAATAACCGCCTTTCTTCGATGGTGTGTGTTATACTCCGCTCCCAACCTCCTTTCTCTCTTCGACAGTGTCGGAGTTCGTACATGATGAAGCTTCAAGGTTTGATGCCCTTTACTTGTAGATCTGCGTTTGGTGGTCGTAGGCGATGTTTCGACGTTGCGCCCCTTTGGGTTACGTTGTTCCCTAGTCTCGCTAGTTGTGGGAGTTACGTTGTTCCCTAGCCCTGCCATTTGATGGATTTAGATTAGGTCACGCTTAGAGGCGGCGTGCTTTAGATGCTTGAGGCATTCCTTCTGCTATACCTCCTCCTCCCGTTTTTCTCCTTATTGCTTTTCTCTTCTCTTTCTTGTGGTTTTAAGCCTTGATTGGGTGTTTCTTGATTGTGATTTGCGAGATGTAGAGAGAATGGCTGATGCTGAGAAACGACTTTGTTGATTGTAATTTTGAGATGTGGGCTTGACTTTGCTGATTGTAATTTTCTAAGATGTGAAAACGACTTTGCGATTGCATTTTAGAGACCTTCAATAAAAATGCAGTCTTTTGGAAACTGACCTGTGCCCAGTCGATGTTTGTTTTTTGTTTTTTTGTTTTGTATCCTCCTTGGGCCCTTCTGAGTCTCGCAGGTTTCTGACTAAGCAAGCCTCCTGGCTTTTTCTTTATGATTTACGAAAGTCGGTAGACCGAAAATAAGTGAAAATTTTTATTTGAGCGAAAGTAGAACTATTGCGTTTTATTAATAAGTACAATTGGAGGCTTATGGGTAAAACCGCTTGAGGTGCTTGACATTCCAAGGGTGTTGTAGGGTCTTTCCCTCCTCCGTTTGGAGCTCATAGTTTCCAGGATAGATTACTCGTGATACGATATAGTGTCCTTCCCAATTGGGTCCTAATTTCCAGTGAGTAGGGTCCTTTCTTGTTGGCAGAAGTTTCTTGAGTCTTGGGTGATCGGGCGAAACTATTATGCGACACCTTCCTATCATGGCTGCCTTTTTGTCTTTCGTTTAGTGGCCCTCGGTAGCGGAGCTGCTCGGCTTCTCTTTCGGAGGTCGAGGTTGGCGGAGAGTCTCGCTATTGCGCTCGATGTGCGCAAACTTGACCTAGGTGACTCTTGACCTCAGCGGGGCCTCTGCAGATCTAGGTCACCCGAATGCCAAAGCTGACGGGTTTCTCGGATTGCATACTTGCGTATAGTTTTGTATGCCCATAGTACCTCTGGGAGGTATTCCACCCATTTTCCCTTATGGTCTTCCAACTTAGTCTTCAATGCTACCTTGAGAGTCCTTATAGTGACTTCTGCTTGTTCGTTAAACTACGGATGAGCTAGGGATGAATAGTAATTCTTGATCTTGAGCTCGGCGTAAAGCTTTGAATCTCCAGTTGCTCCGAACTGTTTTCCATTTGTCGATATGCGGTGCTTTTAGGACTGCGAACTACAGTTATGGATCACGAAAGCCAGTTCGCACTTTTTGCTCGATGATTGTCGCGATGAAACACGACCTCAGCCCGTTTAGGTAAAAGTAGTAGGGGCAGTATGTAATCCCAGCATTGAAAAGACCCGGGGAGAAGCATAATCGAGGTCAGTGGCTCGATTGGGAGATGAGAGATCTTGGCATGCTCTTGGCGGGTTACGCACTGACTAGTGTGGGCGCCTTTGGGCATCGTGGGCCGATGTGCCCTTGCTGGGGTTTTTCTGTGAGAGCCCAAGCTCCGATATGGTTGCCACAGATGCCTTCATGCACCTCTCTTATTAAGTAGTTGGCATCCACCTCTCCTATGCATTTTAGGGGGGGGGTTGTAGAAAAGCCCCATTTATAAAGGGTCCCCCCACCCCCCACAAAAGAGAGAATCTGGCTAACCTTGCTCTTAGTTTAGATGCTTCCTTCGAATCGCTTGGCAATATCCTGTTCAGTAGGTAGTCCTAGATGGGATCCATCCAGCTCGGTAAGGTCATTACTAGGAGGACCTCATCATTGTTGACATCTACTGAAGTTTCCATGAGGTGCTCGACTGGAACCAGTATGTCCAAATCTTCTTACGGCACGGTTGCTAGCTTAGCTAGGGTGTCGACCCGTGAATTCTCCGTCCTTGGGATGTGTTTAACTTGAACCCGTACAAATTTTTTGAGCAACCCGCGTACCTTCTTGAGATATCGGATCATCTTCTCGCCTTTTGCTTCATAGTCATCTTTTATCTGTTTTACCACCAGCTGAGAATCGTTTCATACCTCCAGTTCATCAACCTCCATAGAGTGGGCAAGGTTTAGTCCAACAATGATGGCTTCATATTCGACTTCGTTGTTGGAGGCTTGGATTCTGAATCTAAGTGCATATTCCACGTCGATCCCATCCAGGGAGGTTAGAATCAAGCCTGCCCCACTTCCGTGGGCATTGGCAGCCCCATCTACGGACAATCTCTAGATGGGGAGGTCAAGCCTTGAATGAGGCGATTCGGGGCTCTGCTAGAAATGAATTCTATGATGAAGTCTTCAAAATTTTCCTTTTGATCGTTCTTGGCTTGTACCTGTGTCGAACTCCACTTAGCTCTATGGCCATTCCCGATCTTCTAGGGTTTACCTGGTTTGTCGCAAATATTGCCGTCGGGTGTTCTATTGGAATTTCGATAGTGTGGGCTTGGAAGTATGGTCGAAGTCTTTTGGCAGTGGTGACCAATGCTAGGATGAGCTTTTCCATCTTCGGGTACCTTTCCTTTGCTCCTCTTAGAGCTCGGGCGTAGTAATGGGCCCGACATTGCGCTGCATCCGTTCTCACGACTAGGGCGGCCTTGGTCGAATCGAGACAATCGCCCAGAGTGTGAGGAGATGCCCTCGGAGTACTAGAATGGGAGAGCTTAAGTAGGTTTATTATTGTGACGCCTCCTCCGCAGTCAATCCCATTGGAAGGTCTTTTTCAGAATTTGAAAGAAGGATTAATACTTGTCACTTGATCTGGACACAAAAGCGACTCGGTAGCATTTATTCTCTGATTAGCGGCGAACTTCTTTACTTTGTTTGAGACAATCGCGCATGTTGAGAGCACGACTCTTATTTTGTCTGGATTTGCCTCTATTCCGCGACCGTTGAGTATGAAACCCAAGAACTTCCCTGCAGAGACTTCAAAAGCACACTTGGTTGGGTTTAACTTCATCTTGTAGTCGCGGAACACAGAACCCCTCGGCTAGGTGGTTGGCGCGTGGGCGCTGCGCCTTGGGTGAGCTTTACCGGCATGTCATCTATATCACCTCCATGGATGTGGCGATGCATTTACGAACATCTTGTTTTACTAGCCTGCAATAAGTTGGCTCCGACATTTTCAACCCAAAAGCATGTTATTGTCGCCCCTTGTCTAGTCACGAAGGAGGTCTTTTCCTGGTGGCTGGGGTCCATCCTGATCTAGTTGTAGCCTGAGAAAGCGTCCATGAAGTTGAGGAGCTCGTGGCTTGAGGTGGAGTCTACTATGGGGTTCGATCACGAGTGAAGCGTCTTTCGGGGCGGGCTCGGTTGACATCGATAAAATCAATGCGAGTCACCATTTTCCATTTCTTTTGTGAGAACTACGTTAGCCAGCCAGTAGGGGTAATCCACCTCCCGGATAGCTCGGGCTTGGAGGAGTTTCTTGAACTCTTAAGTTGATGAAAAACTTTACGTCTCTTTAGGCGAACCTTCTTATACGTTTAATAGGTTTGAAGAGGGACTGACATTTGCTTTGTGGTGATAATTTCTTTGGGTCAATTCCTCCATGTCCTCTTCTTTCCCAGAATACCCAGTGTTTAAGTGGATGAGAAGGTCCTTGACGTCTTCAGCTAGCTTGGCGGATCGGATGAGCGAGGTGTTAATTTGGTCGTCAAGTTGTATTGGTTCCGCTCTTACGAGATTATTAGGTCGGTGTCGATTCGTCTCTCATATCAAGCTCATCTATGTGGATGTTGTTAACTGCTTTTTGCTTCATTGACGCCACGTAGCACTCCTGGGCTATCCGTTGGTCTCCTCGGGCCTTTCCTACCCCATTTTATGTAGGGAATTTGACAACCATATGATAAGCGGAGGGGATGACCCTTATGGCATTGAGGGAGGGCCTGCCCAATAACATGTTGTACGCCGATGGGGCCTCCACGATGAGGAATTTGGTCGTCGTTATGGCCTAGCATGGGGGGTCTCCTAGAGTGAGCACTAGTTGTACTGATCCTAGGGGTAGTATTCTCTCTCCGGATAATCCCCTTAAGTGGGAGTTTATTGGCTCAAGCTTCTCTCTTCCAATGCCCATTTTTTCAAATGCCGACGTGAAGATGATGTTGGCCGAGCTTCCGTTGTTGATCAGGAACTTATGGACCATTTTATTGGCCACGACAACCCTGATCACCAATAGGTCATCATGGGGGTGTTGGTAGCCTTCCAAGTCAACATCCGAGAAGGTTACGGCGGTATCCAATCGAGGGAGCTTGGACACGACTTGCACCTCTAGTGTCTCCCTTGGTCTGAAGTTGCGTAGGTGGGCCTTCTTGGCTGAATTAGACTCCCCACCACCGGTGAACCCCTCAAAAATCACATTGATTTCTCCCAGAGGTTGTTAATGCTGAGCAAGGGCCGGCTGATGAGGTGGTGGAGGAGGTGCCCGGTTTCGATCTTCGGGAGCCACGTAACGGCGGAGATGTCCACGTCGGATCAGGAGTGCCGATTTTTCTTTTTTTCAATTAAATACGGTCATCACGTTGGAGTGTCGGTGATCTCCCATGGAAGTTGTAATGCTGGTCATGTCTCTTTTGGTTGGGTCCGTCTTCATTGAGATGGCCATCTTAAAACTTCTCATGTTGTTCGTATAAACGAGATACGAGGCCGTTAGGGGTGAACTCTTTTGAGGTGAATCTGCGAAGTGCGGCTCGGTGGGTGGACCCAGCGATCCACGACGATACCTCTTCTCTTTGGAGATCGATCTCTTCTTCCCTGCCCCTCCGTGGGGATCTGTCTCTGTCTCTTCGTTTCCTTGGGGCTTCGATCCCGCTTTTTCTCATCCTTGCTTTTCTCCTTTCGCGTTGAAGAGCTTCCCCGCTTAGACATAAGGGCCTCCTCGCCATTGATGTACTTCTCGGCTTTAGCGTGCACCTCGACCATGCTTGCCTGAGGGTTCTTCGAGATGAAGAACATTGGGTCTTTGAATTGTATGCCTAGCCGAGCTATAAAGGCGGTGATGGTGAATTTTTCATCCGGGATGTCCACCTCAGTGACTCAGAGTTGAACCTCTGGACATAGAACCTCGGCGAGGTTTCGGGCCTTGTTTTATGGTCAGCAGGTGGTAGCTCGACTTCCGATACATTCGAGCTCATATGAAGTGGGACACGAAAGCAATGGAGAGTTCCTTGAAGGACAAGACTGAGGCTGGCGAGAGCCTGTTGAACCATGCTAAGGCTGAGCCTTTAAGAGTAATGAAAAGGCTGCGACCACGAGGTCTGGTATCATGTAGCTCCATGCGAAGTTTCTTGTAGGTGTTGAGGTGGTCTACGGGGTCCTTCATTCCATCGAAAGCTTAGATCTGCGGCATTCTGAACTTTGTTGGGAGAGAGAAGTGTAACACCTCGGCCGTAAATGGGAATGTCTTCCGGTTGCCCATTGTCAACGTTGTCTTGTTGGTCTTGCATCCTCAGGGGGTTGGCTTGACTCCTGCTCATGTTTCGAGTTGATACCATCAGTCACTGAGAAATCAGTTTATTTGTAAAGGAACAGTCATTCCCACAATTGGCCTTGGCCGGTGCTTTTTCTACTCGATCTTGACTGAAACTGTAGGAGTTCTTCGGAAGCGTCATTGGGTTGGATCGCCGGTATAACTGCGACTGCCTTTGAAGGATGATTTGGTGAGGATGCGCTTATCGGCTCTCTGATGCCTAAGTCAATTTCTTTCTTACGGAAAGGAAATAATTCAACTGTTGATGGCGATATGATTGTGTACCTTTCTTTGGTGGGATTGCTTGGTATTTATAGTGGATGACTTTCCTTGTTGGATGAAGATATAGCGCCCTCCCCATTGGGTAGGGGATCTTTTATTCCTTATCGCTAACCAAATATTTAGAGGATAATTAGAAGGTCGTAATCGTGGGGGATCCTTTCTTCCTTAATTGATATCGGGTCACGAACATGGAGTGCTTTCCTTTTTTACGGCTCATCTGGTGGTCAGCGGATTACCCTCGTCATCGGTTCGGCCCATTGGGCTTAGTTTGATACAGGCCCGAGCCTTCAGGAATCGGGACATCGTTAATGGGCCAAGTTCGGTGAAATTTTTGCCGGCCCCATGGGGATGTAACCCGTTTCAAGGTCCCAGTTCCACGGGCACATTGCTCTGGCGTGTGAGGCACTTTTATTTACAGGCACCATTAGTTTTCCGCTTCCATGATTTTTTCCATACCTTTTCACGCTTCCAGTGCTAATTAAACTAAACAAGGATATGGGTTTTCCATTCTTTACTTCATTTATGTAAATAATAAAATGCATTAAACCTGCCTTTTTTTCAAATTTTTTGTCCATTTTCCCACATTTGTCAACTTTGCTTCCTTTCCTTGAAAGAAAAATGAAAAGTGATATGTATAATCTGATTGATATTATACACATTTTCAAAGGACTTTTAGAGTTTCCTCTCCTTCTGCCTTCACAAAATTATAACTCATCCTATCTTTATAATTCCCTCTTTATTTAACTTGAAAAATCTACGTATTTAAGAAATTTAAATAATAAAAAGTGGTATGATTTCAATACCCAAGATATGAAATAATGAAACTCGGGTGTAAAATCATTAGATTCAACCTTGTTGATGATACAATTTTAACTCTAATCAAATAATCTTTTCATATTTCACCAGCTTGTGTAATTCTATGATAAGTTTAAAAATACAAAATGAATGATCTTCTAACACTGTGAGTCCAATCCTCAGAAATGATCAAACTTCATTCGAAACACTCTTCTTCCATGGAGAATTTCCATCTGTTAACTTCTTCAGGATGAGATCATAATGGATCTCATGTGGGTGCCTTGAAATTACTCTTAGTTAATCTAATGGACCTGAAAAAATTGGTTGAATATTCTTATCTATGTTAAAATCTTTGGTTTTATAATAAAATTAAGCCTCTCTTTGGACATCAGATAAAGTCGACTTATAGATTATTTTCCGAAATGTTAAATGAATATTGATTAAATGATTATATGACTAAAAACCAAATGCAAATATTATATGCTAAATGAGAATTGATTGAACCCAAAAATTAACCCAAGTGAAAAAAGACAATTTTGGAAATTTGTAAAATGAGGACCTAAGGGTCAATTGTAAATAAGTTTATATGTCTAAGTGTAAATATGGGGATTGAAGTGCAAATAGAAATAAGTATGGGCTATGTAGCCATTTGGGAGAACTTAACCCAAAAATGGATTTAATGAACAAGCATATTTGGTCTTAGAATGGCCATTGTGCAAAACGTATTTGAGAGGGAGAATGAGAAGAGAAGGCTAAGTTTGAGAGAAAACCAAGGGGTTTTGTGGGAGATCTTCCTATATCTGGATTCCAAGTGATCAAGGTGGAAGAAGGAAGCTAGGGCAAAGAGTTCCAAGTGATTTGAGGTATGAACACAAACCCTAACTTCATCTTTTTGTGATTTTGATTTTGGGAAAATACAACAAGAAAAAAGGTTTTTAGTGGTGTTAAACCACTTTTGGAGTTTGGATGGATTCCATGGTGGGTTTTGATGTAGGATGGATTTGAGGAGGTTTATTGAAGAAAAATGGGTGAGAAATGGAAAAATCTACCATTTGTGGGCAGAACCCGCACATTGGTACTGGTACCAAAAGTGGGTACCGGTACCCATTGTGCAGAAGGGATTTGGTACTGGTACCAAAAATTTGGGTACCGGTACCTCTTCACCAGTAAGGGACTCGTACCGGTACCGATCAAAGTGGTATCGATCTTTGGGCGCTCAGCCCGACCCTATTTTTGCATGCTGCCTTATTAAGTCTCGTGACGTACCCATAGATTGTTTAGGGACCCTAATAAGGTTTAATGGGGGTTCATATAAGAGTATCTGAGAGAGAAGCGTCTGGAAATACCTCGCCTCAACGATATTCATTCAGTACAGATTAATTGTTCAACCAGCAGAGTGGAGAATTTGTATTTGACTAGGTGTGAATTGAAAGCGACAACGACTGGATTGGTGTCGAAGAATGAGGATCGATAAATTAGTGCACGTTCTCTATAGCGCAATTCCCATTTCAGAAGTTTTATTTATGAAACCATATATTGATTTGAATTATTAGTATTCGAAATGCTTGTCAAATATCTACAATAATGCGTGTATTTGAAGTATAAATTGAATTCTTTGCATGTGGTAAATTGATTTGAAATGTATTATTGAATGACCAGCTTGTAATTGGGATTCACCATTGGGTCGATCATGAGGTAAAGCAAAATATTTGTTCAATGTGAAATCACATTACTATTGAATGACAAACAGGGTAGGATTCACCTACTGAATCCGTCGTGAATGTTAATTTCTATAGTCTAATATGAGATTTTAATATTGAATGTGAAATCACATTATTACTGAACGACAAATAGGACAGGATTCACCAACTGAATCTATCATGAATGTTGACTCTATAGTCATATGTGAAATCGCAAACCAAAAAGTGAAAAATGATATTAAAAAAGTGTATTTGTATAACTATCTTTTACATTACACATAGATATTGTATAAAGGAATTATTTTGATAAATGCATGATTCGTATTGAACTGAAATGGAATAGAAAACTGTATAGAACCACTAAGCATGAAAATGCTTAGCGTATTGTTTTATCTATGCGCAGGTACCGAGTGATAGGCAGTGATTGAAAACGGACCCAAGGTCGAGGAGCTCAGAGTCATTCAGAAAGTTCATGGTATGCTCGTCACAGCATCTCATATTTGCCAGCATGACATTGTTTTGTAAGCGAGTTCAATACGAAATTATTTTGTACCTATACGAATACGATTTTGGATATTATGTTGTAGCGTCATAAAATGCCATTTTGTTTAAATGCATATTTTGCAAAGAATTGCATTGAATTTGTAAATGTTTATGGGCTTGCTAAATTGATAACTTCTTATAAAGATTTGAGAAACTGGCAGCTTATATTAATGAAATGTATTTAATAAATGGATTTGATTAATGGCTTCGGCTAGACGTCCTCGGGTTTCGGTTCGGATCCGCCAACTAGGTCGGGCCGGGCTTGGGGGTCGCTACACTATCTATCAAATGGTACCCAAATTCCCCTCACAAATACAGTCAAACCAATCCTATCACGGAGATTTGCATGAAACTCATGCACTACTGGAGCTACTTGATGAGTCTAAAACTAATCTATTTTTAAGCCCATTTTTCTTGTATATTTAAGGCTTAAAAGTTCAATTTAATATGAAATTATGGAGTGTTCACCCAGATTTATGTTTTTGCATGAATTTAAGGAAAAGCCGGAATCGGCAACAATCGACAAAGCGACAATGTTGCGACGGTGATTGAAGAATGTAGGCGGCTGCTCAATGTCGTGACATCGGGTGACCAATGTTGTGACATTATGAGGAGAGTATCCTAACATGATTTCAATGTCGCGATATCAGTCACGACATCAACTATGACATCAACGCAATGTCGTGACATCAACAGCAATGTCGAGACATCACAATGCAATGTCGTGACATCATAACATAGCCTCAATAGTAAAGCGACATCAGACATTAAATGTTTCGACATCACAACAACAATGTCGTGACATCAGAGAAAGCCTAAACACTAAAGATTTCAACTTGCAATGTCGTGACATCAACAACAATTTCGCGACATCAAATCAAAGCAACCAAGGTTGAAATACTAAAGGAGCAATGTTGTGACATCAGACATTCAATGTTATGACATTAACGAAAAGACTCAGAAGATCAACCCAATGTCACGACATCAAGACTCAAAGTCGACATGAAATTTGCGAAGGGATAAACGAGAAGGTCATTTGTAACACCTACATCCTACCTAACATTTATAATATGTTTAGGGTATAAAATAAGTTAAATTTGTATTTTTTTTCTAGGAAATTATATTGCTAAGAACAAAAAAAAAATTGATAAAACCCGGAATTAATACAAGAGTCAAGGTTAAATTGGTAAAATGTCAAAATGAGGACCCAAAGGCCATAAATGACGAAGAGTATATGCCAAAGTATAAATGTAATAAGTTGAATGTCAAATAGAGAAGGAGTTTAAGGATTAAAATGAAAAAATAGGGAAACTTAAGCAAAAATGGGAGCCAAACGTGGCCTTAGACAAAAAAGGTGGGTAAGACCATATTTGGTCTTAGAATGAGGGAGTTTTCTTATCTGGAAAAAGGAGAGCTAGGGCATGTCCGGTGGAGGAGAAGAGGAGATTAGTTGGCTTTTGTGCTCTCCAAGGTTTTTATTCAAGCTAAGTGAAGGAGAAAGCTAGGGTTTGAAGCTTCAAGAGATTTAAAGTATGAAAACTAGCCCCAACTTCCTCTTTGATTGTGTTTGGGTTTGGTAAAACCCTACTTTTGTATATATGTTTGAGTTAGATTTCAAGCAGCCTTTTTGCTTTGATTAGGATTGGTTTTGAGGAATTTTTGTATAAAATAAATGTTAGGGTTTTAGGGGAAATGTTGTCAAAATTTTCCAAAACCCATGTTTTTGTTTTGACCATAACTTGGTCATTACTCATCCAAATTGAGTGATTCAAATTTCTGGTTAAACTAGACTTCTGGGAAAAATGTTTTATTGAGTAAGTGTATTGAATTTGGACTATTGGACCCAAAAATACGTCAAAGTGAGGCTTTGTTTTCAGGGCAAATACTGGTTTTGGTTTGATACAGATTTGGTGTTTTGGGACAGTTTTGGTATTTGGGCCATAAGTTGAGTTTCACTCATCCAAATTGAGTGATTCAAATTTTTGGGTAAACTATACTTCTAGAAGAACAAATTTTCTTGAAATAAGTGTATTCAAATTTGGACCCCATGGGACCTAGAAATTCGTCAAAGTGAAGCGGATTTGAGCAAGTGCAGTTTTGTTTGAAAATAAAGTGAACCAGATTGTTTTGAACATATCTTGAGTTTTGGTACTCAGTGGATGATTCCAATTTCTGAATAAAATATATTTATAGAGGAACAATGGACTTGAAGGAAGTTGGGTAAAATATGACTCATTTTTTCCCATAAAATTTTACAAGTGAAGGTGTATTGGGTAGAAATCAACCCTAACCAAAAACACTAGCATGCACAATTGATATTTTTCTCTGTTTGTGATGGACTAGGGGTTAGTGACGAGGAAACCTGAGTAAGATCGAGATTCCAAAGATAGGAGTCAAGGAGGGACAACCTTTTTGGTCTGTTTGTGATGCCCCAAAACCCGGGGGTCTGTTGACAACCCGTCAACCCGCGGAATACTCGTGAATGTCGGTTAACTTGGAGTACTATTCATGAAAAATCGGGCGGTCTCACTTTGTGCAGAGCTCTGCAAGTACATAACCTGTCCCAAACAACATCATAAGACATATTCATGAGTAAAAGCGATTAAGCAGGCCCATACAACAATACTCATCAATATACACCAACTATATACCATAGCTCGAGGATTAATAACTCCTCTTACCTCCAGGCATATTAAAATTCTAGAATTCTAATACATGTCGCCGTATAAAACCATCAAAGCCCTGACAGAAGCTTTCTTCAAATCGGCCTCTAAGATGAGCCGTCCTCATACCGCTCCTGTGCCTGAAATAATATATTCCCTCAATAGGGTGAGCTAATGCCCGAGTAATTGGAATCACCCCAAATGGATTTACTTCCCATACTAAGTGCATGTCTGATGATCAATGTAAACACACATTCAAGCAAATTCGTGATCCTACTTGAATGTCTAAATGACCATCCGTCTCGAGTCCTCACCGACTCCCTCGCACTTGCCTAAGCCATGTATGAGAAAACATCATTTCAAAACAAAACCTATTGTTTGAAAATACCTTCTGGATTTCGGTAAAAATTATGGGACTACCCTCCGAGGCGAATGTGTTGGAGAACCTTCCAAAACAATACATGGGCTCCTCCGACCATGTAATTGGACCATCTCCGGCATACATTCTCCGGAAAATCATCTATTGAAATTCCTTTCGCAACCATGTTCGTTTTATTTCAATTGTTTATGTCATACCGCGACACCTAATTTCTAGGCTACGGTGCATGTAAATGCATTATGCCATTTCAACACAATATATACAACACATGCTAATATATAAAACATGTATATATATATATATATATATTAACATAATTAAAGCTTACATAAACATATTATACACATTCACCATCAATTACACCAAAAATTAGCTCACATATGAAATGCATTATGCCATTTCAACACAATATATACAACACATGCTAATATATAAAACATGTATATATATATATATATATATATATATATATATATATATATATATATATATATATATATATTAACATAATTAAAGCACATAAAACATGTTATGCACATTCACCATCAATTACACCAAAAATTAGCTCACATGGCTAGTGTAAATACAAGCAATTCAATTTGAATTGCTCGACCAAACATTATTTCACAAAAATATTTCATCCAACACTATTCCTGTGAATAGTGTAACCCTCCGATTCTCTTGTTCACTTGGCGATCCTGACATCAGTTCCACTTTGTGAACCCGGAAATCCATGGCCCATTTCGGCCTCATGCCACATCAAAACATGATTTGATGCATAATTCACTCCCCCTCTGTTGGCTTGGTCCAGGTGAATTTCATCGCGGGGCCCCCACCGAATGAGCTCCGTTAATTTCACGCCGGTCCCGAGTTTTGGGACCCGATCAATAACGTTGAGGCCTCAAACCAACGAATCATCAGCAAAACACTTAAACAAAGTGTAACTCAAGTAGGATAAACACTTACCTCACGGAGTTTGTCAAAACTCCTTAAAGCCCAGGGTCTTGCGCGTTGCCGCCCGCGTAGAACAACTTTCATAACTGGCACCGAAAGAGATCCAGGCCGGTCGATCGCTCGGGATTTTAGAGAGAAGTCACTCACTCTCTCACTAGAAATCAAAAACCTAACTCACTGTAAGTCTTCTCCCCCCTCACGTTTTCTTTTGGCCTTTTTCATATGTAGGAGATGACACTATTGGCTCTTTTGTCCTATTATCATTAAGAATTCCAAAATTCCATTTGTGTCCCTTCTTCTAGATTTTGACACATGGCACGATCTCAGCCGTCCGTTCCCATCATTTCTTTAATCATGCAATATGTGTCACATGAGTACATGTTATAAGTGACTTTTGTCACATCACATTTCGTTTTACGGCACACGTGCACCGATTGCCTCGGCTTTGTCTGAATTCAATATCACCGAATTGACGAAATTCGACGTGTTAGCTAGATTTCACGAGAGGATTCCAATGATGAAATCATTTTCTTCATCCGAGATCTAGAAAATTTTGGGATTTTGACCGAAATTACGATTTTGCCATTTTTCCAGAAATTGGAATTTTCTCGGGTCTTACGCTGTTCTTCTCATTTCTTTTCTTATTGCAGCGTTGTAGTGGATTTATCAAAAACCGAAATGATTTACATGGGAAAACTGCATGTGTGCTTTGTTTTTAACCATAAACAAATTTGTCTTAAGTGATTGGGAAATTTATTGCAAATGGATTGCCATGAAAATTGCATAAGCGTCAAAAAGTGTTTATTGGGGTATATATGTATATACAATATTGTAATTTACTATGGTAGTATTAATGCCCTTGAAGAATGTTATCCGTCATGTCGAGTTGAGATAGATTGGTATACCAGCAAGGTCAATGTAGCGATCTTGCGAGATGAAATGATTTATAGTGGCATATTGATCGTGATAGGATAGTATCCATTAGTGTACACAAAATGAATTTGTAAATAACCGATTATGACTCATTGGGACAATCTTTGTGTTATTAAATGTTTTTTTTTACCGACCTACAATCCAGCGGAACTGTGCCAGTGATTTCGTTATCCTATGCACCGAAAGTCATGGTTAAATTCGTTTAAGGGAAAACTTATAAGTAAATGTGTTAAATTCATAATTTGAGTTTTGAATGAAAAATTAACATATATATTGTTTATTGCGTGACCATTGGCTTAAAATGTTATTTTTCGAAAGATACATATTTGCGTTTGATTGAAATGATGATAAATGTTGGGTTCTGGACGGGAATATCAATCCCGGTTGGAAAAACGAAACGAATTTAAAATTTTTATCCTTAACCCACGAAAGTTTTATCGTTTTCATAAAAATCGAAGGAAGAGTGCGCGAAACTTACCTCTTGTAGGTCGATTCGTCAAGCCTTCAAGTCTGCGTCTTGGTTTATTCGGATCTTCAAAGTGTTGCCTTTACGGCGACCACCCTCTACAAGTATCCACACGAACAAATAATGAACGATCTTGTTGAATGCTAGTTCAGGTTCGTCTTCTCAAAACGAAATTAGGGTGTCTCTGTTTTGGTTGTTCTTAGAGTAAAAGACGACCACACCTAAAAAATATATATGTCTCACATATATATATATCTATATAAGTCGGTAGGGTTTTGTCAGCAATTTTTATTATTATATATTTAAAACTCTTTTAAATAATAACAATTTAAATTCAAATCCTTATCGAATAAGAAGCAATTTATATTATTATATATTTAAAATAACTTTTAAATAATAACAATTTAAATTCAAATCCTTATCGAATAAGAAGCGAATTTAGTTATATTATTATATATTTAAAACTCTTTTAAATATTAACAATTTAAATTTAAATCCTTATCGAGATAAAAACTTAATTATATTATTATATATTAAAATAACATTAAAACCCTTTATAGATTATTTCCTTATCGATAAGAAAAATATAACAAATTAATTATTTATTTTATAATTTTAAATCACGAATTTAAACTTTCTCAAAGTCAAATTCGAATTTAAATAACAACTAATTGTTATTTGTAATTCAAATAATCTCATCATTTTAAATTACTCTACAGTGAAAAACCATAACCGTTATTATTAGGATTCTTGTAATGCGTACTATATGGGTTCGATTAACACGTGTGTGAGGCACAAATCACATTTGATCCTGAGATCGCCGTGGTATACAGCGAGCGTTACTTATTTCTACGAGGTCAAATGAAAAGCTAAGCGATCGAGACAACGCCAATATATGGCGACATAATCCTTTTGTCTCGCGATATCTTGATAGAATATAAAGCATGGACAAAGTCGACCTTATATTGTTCTATCTTTGATTACTTTCGAAACCGATTCGTGACTAAACCGTGACATTGATCTCCGTCAATTCATTTGAGCATGACCCATGCATTTCTCGGTCTCAATTTAATCGAGGGGACCCGAATATCTCTTATAATAAGAGGACAAATTCCATCTTAATCGCTCATATCTCACTACATAATTCTTATTATGTTCAAGTATAACCTTTATAGTCATCCAGATTAAAGACAACGTTTGATTATATCAAAAACACAATATTCATATGGTGAGAACTATAGCGATCTCGGTCGAAAGTTTAATGACACAACTTCAATAGAGATTAACTTATGACTTTGATCCATGTATTGAATCTCAAGGCGGGTCTGTCCGATATTTGTTCTCAACGTAGATATAAATTTGATTTGTATCTCATACACATATTCATCCCATGAATATCAATCAAACTATACTAATCTTAATTCATTGTTATTCCCATAACAATAACCGATTAGGGACATTTAGAATAATTAATAATATTTATTGAGGACATTATATATAATAAACATGCAAATCATCATAATAATAAATTCTCATAAATAGTCAAAATATCATGTCCATACAATAGGCCTAGAGCACTATTACTAACAAGAAATGCATAGAACCACTCAAGGAACAAAATATCGGTAATTACGGATATATCGGTACTTGGATTTTACGGTCTGTCGAATGTCGGTAAATATCAGTGGATATTTTGACAAAATATGGTAAGCGAAATTAATAAAAATACTTTGAAATTCATGGAAATACTTGTTGAACTTTATAAAAGACATAAATAAGCAAATATACACTTATTGAAAATAATATTCATTATAATTTGTCCCAGAAGTATTACAATAGTAATTTAAAACCAAAATGAAAGGCAGGTGTGGATTAATTATTATTTGATGAAGGGATCGTGCGATGAAGATAATATTCGTAATAAGATGCTTCAAAATATTGAGATAAATCACAAAGAAAAATAATTTGAGAGTTAAATGGAGCTTGGATATTATGGATGAGTTTGTAAAGAGATTGTATGATTTTATAGGTATTTATAAAAATTTTTGAGTCAAAAATAGTTAATGCAGATATTTCACCAAATATTTTCACCGATATTTTATCGATATTTACGATATTTACCGATATTTCTGGAGTATTTTTCAAATATTCACACTGCGCGCGTGCTCCGCGATCGCGATTTTCGGTGGAAAAATCGGTTTTTCAATTTTCGGCGAAAATGTCCGGTTTTCGATTTTTCGGCGAAAAATCGTTCCGTTTTTCCCGATTTTCCCTCTGATCGATTTTTCCTCTTATTTTTCTTCTCGGTGCGGGCCAGCGGAGTTTTCAACGAGGAAATATCAGCCAGAAAAAACCAGTTTCTTTGTTCCACTGGAACCGCTAAGCATGAAAAATTCTTAGCAGCGTTGTTTTATGACATGAAATGCAAGTGAATAGGGGCAAGATCAAAGATCGTAGAGCCCGGAGTCATCGTCAAATCGTGCAGAGTATAAGTAAATGCTCTGTCTCATGCATACATTTCATTTCAAAAGAAAATCATGTAATTGTTTTGCATTGCAAACAAAGATGTATAAATCTTCATGGGAAGAGTATATTTTGACTTACGTTTAGACATAAACTACAATGTTTTGTAAATGATTTAAAAAGGGCAAGAAATTTCGTCTTGTATAAATGTGGGAATTGAGCAAATGATGGGCTCTCTACCATGATTGATGTGTATATATATATATATATATATATAATGCGTATTAGTAATGAGATCATATTTTCATACATACATACATAAATATGATTTAAATGGATATTAAATATCCCATTGAAAATAAGTATATGAAATGTGTTTTACAGATAAATGGATTTAGTGGCTCGCGTCCCCTGGTCCGATCTAGCCATTGAGTGCAGTGCGAATTCGGGTCGAAGCGCGCTGACGCGCACCAACAATGTCGTGACATCAAATGACAATGTCGCGACATCAGAATTTAGTAACATTGAGGCAATGTCGCGTCACCAATGACAACATCAGAGTAATGTCGCGACATCGGCCATGACATTGCCTGGTCACTCAGAACTCATAATTGCCACAACATATTTTCAATGTTGCGACACCAAATTCGAACCACAACACTGCATCTTCAATGTCATGACATCGACCATGACAATCAATGACTAGGGCATAATTCTTTTAGGCTTTTAAAAGTTCATGATTTTTGCCTTGTTTTTAGGGCTCAATGTCTAAAGCCTATAAATAGAAGCTCATAGGGAGGAGCGCGTAGCTTTTAGATGGCTTTAGCAAGTTTTAGAGCTTTTGGAGGAGCTGAATTCTCGTTGTATATATTTTTCTTTTTCTTTTCTATTTTCTTTTCTTTTCTTTTTATTTTCTTTTTCTAGCATTATCTTTATTTTAGGATGAGAGTAGTGGATCTAAAACGAGATTTTGAGCTGAATTTATTTTCTACCTAGTTTCATTTATGTTTGAATTCAAGTGGAGTCTAGATTTTTTTTTGGATTTCAGTTAATTTAGTTTGATTTCAATTTCAATGAATTTGTTTGATTAACTAGACATTGTTATTTGCAATCAGTTATGAAAAGAGGAGCTCCCTCTGGGAATGAATGTGTTGTTTTGATTTTCAATTAAATTCTAAATTCAAAAAGAATTTCAATTAAGTTCACTTAACAAGCAGATAATTCATAAATTGTAAACAACTCAAGTCTTGATCCCTGATTTGTGAGTGTGTGTTGGTCTTCCCTCTTCAAAAGATTTTTAGGTTAGGTAAGCTTATGATATATTATGTTGAAGAAATGAAGCCTCCTCATATTGACTTAGGTCCCATAGGCTTGTTAGTCATATTATTATCCACTAATGTAGGCATAACACCACCTTCAGGATCAAATAGGTCTTTCAGGCTTGTAATGTGGCTTGGGTACTTGGGTAGATAGCTAATTTAAGGTTCAAGTTTGAGAATGCACATACAACAGCATTTCACATTTGCTCTTCCTGTCCTCCATTTCTACTAACATCTACTTTCAAGCACCCCCCACACTTGTTTTGGTGCATCAGTTTGCATACTCTCCATTATGGCATTTCTTTTGACCACTTTCAGATTGTGAATTCAGTTCCTGGTACTAGAAGCTCTTTTCATTTCATTTATGTTCAAGGTTTTGGGAATGATGCAATGTTTTGCCTTCTTAAGCTTTCTACCACCCTTAGAGAGCTTTGGGTTAGTAAATTCCATACTAGTTGGCATTAGGGTATTAGGTGTCGAAACACCCCTAAGAACTTAATGGCTCAAGGGAGGGAGGCTACAAGACAAAACACACCCCCCTTTAATACTTTTGTAATTTTATAGCCTTTTGTTTTTCTGTTGTGCACATCTATTGGTGTAATATTTTCTTCATTTCTAAATCTCAATTGATCATTCTCTCACATCCCCTGATATCATCCTTCTTCACATTACAAATTGTACTCCCCCAAAATTGTCCCATTGTCTATTTCTTATGCACTCATAATGCAGTTTGGGCAAACTAAGGATCATTTACTGAAGGATTACATTTAAGGAGAAGCAAGGTTTCAGCTGGCTTTTGATGTGGGGTGACATTTAGCTCAAACAAGGAACTAGGGCATATGCATATGCATATCACTAAGGTAGGCTTTGAAAGGCACAAACTTTCCAAGGATGGCCTAAATCATTTCATGTTGGTTGTGTTGCCTAGGATTTTGCCTTGAATACTAATCTAACAAGTTCTTAGACCTTTGGAGACCAAAATTATGTCGGATCTCATAAGATGTTCCTAACCTAAGTACGATCAGTTTTAAAGGTACTAATGACTAGTGTGCATGTTTTCAAGCATCATTAGAAATGTATTGTTAAAAAAAAAATAGAATTATAAGCTTTGTCATTAATTCAAAAAATAGAATTTCAGCCTATTTTTCATTAACACCACAACTTTCCAATTTTGTTGATATCAACTTGCCCAATTTCATCTACCAATCTTATTGTTTGGTTTGTATACAGGTTATTGTGCTATAGTATAATTCAAAAGTTTAATGTGATTAAACTATTCATTTTAATCCAACAATATAGCACAAGTAACTCAACAATAATAAAAACAACCAAACAACTCTCAATAAAAAATGCTAGAATATTCAATCACATGCAAGAAAGGGAAGACTAAAGAAACACTTGATAAAAATTCAGCAATTTCATTTCATTCATAATCATGGAACAATGACAAAAGAGGTTTTCACATATAGTGGGGACACCTGATAAGGACTCATTGGTTTTGGTTCTCCTAAGCTTCTATGGGTTTTGAAGGAATTGATTCCCCCATGTCGGTTTGAACATGTTGCATAATCTTGAGTTTTTCATGGAGGGAATCTAGACTTTTTAACCAAAATTGATCTCTAGAGACCATTCATTCATTAATTACCTTTTCTCTTCCTTCCAATATTTTGGCCAAATCATCATCCATTTTTATCTGTCCCTGCTAGTATTCTTCATCTCTCTTCTGTAATTCTTCTCTCCACATTTGATCTCTTATGTCCAATTCTTCCTTCAAATCCAGATCCCTTTTTATGATTACTTCATCCATGTATTGATCTATTTTTCTCAATTCTGCCTCAAAGTACTGGTTCCTTTCTTTCAATTGGGCCTTTTCTTGCATGTTTTGTTCCATTCTTCTCAATAGTTTAACAAGTTTTGGTCTTTAGCACTATTGCCTCAGCCGTCGGCTTGTTCATTTTTGATATATCTCCGACATTTAGAGACATGCAGGCCCCAGTGGCCTCCTTTTCCTTTCATTGTGCTCAATACCAATGCTTTCCCATTATGTTCACTGTTTCTTCCTTCTTCTTCAACTTCTTTCAATTTCCCTTTGCTTTTGTTTTATGAATGCAGTGAGGGTGAGTGGAGGGGTTTTATGGCATCTCTCTTCTTTATCTCTATTAAAGGTTACTCCTCCCTTTATTTACAGGTATGTGATGATTGTTGGGTAAGGCATGTAATTCAGAAGTTGCTACTCTAATAGCTAAGAATTGATTTTTCAATTAGTTTTCCCAAACTGATCTTGTAACTCTTCATAACGGCATACAAGAGAATTGTTTCTTCCTGCTTTACTGTGCATACATGTTTTGAAGGCATTAAGACTGAAATGAGGAAGTAGAATCATACTTTGGCTTCCTCAGTCAGTAATCCTCTTCAATAGAGTCGTAGGGGGTCTTCTTATTTCCTTTCCATTCTCATTTTCTAGCAGTTAGTACTTCCACGATCTTCTAGTAGTTAGGATTCTCTTTTAGCTTCTTGAATTTGGCCCTATCGCTTAATTTTCCCAACTGTAACAATTGGTTGATTTCATGCCTATGAAATGAGACCAACTTCCCTTTCACATAACACTTACTTCCTTTCCTATCCACCAAGTTAGCATAAAACTCCCTCACAAATGACATTCCAACCTCTATTCTTAATCAATTCCTTGAATAGGGGGATGAACTTCTTGAATTCTCTTTCCCCAATGAACCCTTTTTTAGTATCTTCTTCTCCATCACCTCAAATGCCTCATCAGACAGAAAATCTTCAATTCCATATCCACTGCTCTGTTAATTATTTTTTTCTTCCCATATCTTCATTTTTCTTCCTTCCTCAACCTCTACCTCTGCTTCAATATTTTTCTCTTGAATTTCCTCTTCAATAACTATCTTCATAGGCTCTACATTTGTTTCATATGCAATATCAGCAAATTCTTCCATGATCTCATTCAAATTTAGGATCAACCTCTGTTATTCAGACATACTTGAAGGATGGGTTAGGTATAGGGTTTAGAAAGAAAAAGGGTTATAGGGTTTCCAATGGTTATAAAGAAGAACTCAGATTTGGAATTTAAAACCTTTTAAATTCTCTTTTTATAAGCATTAGGAATTATGTCACAACATTCAGATTGTCGCAACAAAAATACTAATTGTCACGACAAATTTTAAAACTTTAAAGCTAAAATAATGTTGTGACAAATTTGTTTTTATATGTCGCGGAAATTAATTTTTCAAGACATAAAAACTAAAGTCGCCACAAATATTAGGCTTTAGTTTCGAAAAATTTTCTATTATTGAAAAGGTAACAATGTTATTCGTCGCGGCAATTTTTTAAAATATGTCACGACAAATACTTTGATTCCATCTCAATTCTAATCATCTAATATTTTGCATGATTCTCATTCATCTTACACACAAGGCAACATACATCAATTCAAATCACAAAAATTATACAATCATGCTTTGTGAACACAAATTGATTATGATCTAAGCAATTCAGTTCAAGTTTGGTCATTTCAGCTCAATATTCTTACTTCAGCAAAATATGTAATTGATAAATAAAGAAAACTAAGAAAACCAATTGGAAATTCCTCACCTTCATTTAGCAGAATTTCATTCAGTGTTTAAATATGCTCATTAACAATAACTCCCACATAAGAATCAGCTTTCATGTCCTGAAAAACATAAAAAATCAACTAACATAAACTTCAAAATTAAAATAAAAAATATTCGACAAACTAAGCAAACTGAAATGGAAGATGAAAAGAAAATTTTTGCTTAGGTTGCCTCCCAAGAAGCCACTCTGTTTGATGTCCTTAGATAGAAATTGTTGGATCAATTAAATTTGTTAACAAACTCTTCCTTCAAAACGTATAATCAAAAAACTTCTCTTTATTCAATGTTCCTCCCATGTCGTGCTTTAGTCTTTAACTATTCACCTTAAATTCATTTCCTTTTGTCTTCAATATTTCTTCCAAATGAATTGTGACTTATATGGCTGTAAAGGACCACTCCATCTTGACTTCAGTTTTCCTAGAAATAGCCCAAGCTTTGAGTTGTAAAGTAAGACATATTCTCTTACCTTGAACTAATTTCTAAGAATTTTCTGATCATGCCACATTTTGGTTATGTCTTTGTAAATTCTTGCACTATCATAGGCTTCATTCCTTAGCTCATCCAATTTATTTAACTATAGTAGTCTCTTTTCCTTAGCATTTTGGCAATCTAAGTTCAGCTTCTTAATTGCCCACATAGCTTTTTGTTCCAGTTCACGGGGTAGATGACAAGATTTTCCAAAAACCACTCTATAAGGGGGCATACTAATAGGAGATTTGTAAGCAATTATGTAAGCCTATAATTCATCATGTAGCTTCAATGCCCAATCTTTCCTGCTTGTATTTACTGTCTTCTTCGATATATTCTTTATCTCTCTATTGGACACTTCAAGTTGTCCATTTGACTGAGGGTGATAAGCCAAACCCATAGCATGCCTCACTCCATATCTACTCATGAGCTTTGCAAACAACTTGTTAGGAAAATGACTTCCCTTATCACTTATGATAGTTCTTGGAGCTCCATATATGTTTAGTATATTCCTTTGGACAAACCCCACAACTGTATTGGCATCATTTCTTGGACAAGCTACAACTTCTACCCATTTGGATAAATAATCCACAACAAGGAGAATGTATATGTTTCCAAAAGATGGTAGAAAAGGTTCCATGAAGTCTATTCCCTATGCACAAAATTTGCATTCACCAAGATCTCCGCAGTTTGGTCATCTCATTGATGTTTCATTTCGCAACATCTGTCGCACTACTTAATCCATTCAAAACTGTCTTTGAACAATGTTAGCCAATAGAAACCAAATTGGAGGATTTTCTAAGATGTCCTTTGCCTTGAAAAGTGACCTCCATACTATGCTGAGTGACATTTGTCTAGAATCTCAAATTGCTGGTCCCCGGCACCTTCGATTAACTGGTCCCGCACTTCTAAATAGAATCAGTCATCCCATATGTAAAATCAGCTTCATATCTCTATTTTCTGTCGTGTGTGAATTCTGATGGCATAATAATGACAAAGCCATGTAATTAACTTAATCAACATACTAAGGTAATGGATTTTTACTTAGCCAATTGCTCATCACAAAGTTTTATTCAAATTTCAAGCTCCATTCTATCTTTAGTAAGGCTTAATCTGCATAAGTGGATCACTATCACATTGTCACTTCTTTTTAATGCTGACTTCTATGTCAAATTCTTGCAATAAGAATTTTATCTCCATTAACCTAGGCTATCTCTTTCTTTGCCATTAAGTATTTTATGGCTGCAATAGATTCAGATGTACTATATTGCATGTGATCCCAAGATGTATGATCTGAATACAGTGCACTCACTACTATCATAGTAAATGGCTTTGAAAGTTTTTTTTTTTTTTTTCTGTTGCTGGAATAATTCTGCTTTCATTGATGGTTTTATAGCATAGTAAATGGCTCAAAGTTTTCTCCATTCTTTGCCCTAACACCGCTCCCATGGCATCACATACTCTGTAAAGTTCTGCCTCTAACTGTGTTGATATGACAAAGCTTATTACTAATATAGCTTTTTATCTCAAATGTTGACTTACATGCATCATCAAATCACCTTGCATCTTTTCCAGTTAACCCGCATAATGGGTCTCATTCATGGAGAAATATTTAATAACTTCCTATAGAACTCCAAAGATGTCCTTAAAACTTCTGATTCATTTCACAATAGTTGGTGGCATCAAAGTTTTAATCACATAAATTTTGGCTTGATCAACTTCCAACCCTGTAGCAGAAATGTTGTGCCCCAAAACTATTCATTATGTTACCATAAAATGACAATTTTCTCAATTAAGAGCCAAGTTCTTTTCTTTTCATCTCTGAAGTACCATTGATAAATTTTGTAAGCAATTCTCAAAACTGGATCCATAAACAGAAAATTCATCCATGAATATCTCGATAATCTCTTCTACCAAATCTGAGAAGATAGACATACATCTCTGAAATGTGGTTGGGACATTACATAATCCAAATGGCATCCTTATAAAAGCAAAGGTTCCATAAGGACATATAAAAGTGGTTTTCTTCTGATCCTCAGGAGTTATAGCTATTTGATTGTACCCATAATAACTATCTAGGAAGCAATAAGGAGGATGACTTGCCAACTTGTCCAACATTTGGTCATTAAATGATAAAGGATAATGATCCTTTCTAGTGGCAATGTTCAATTTTATATAGTCAATGCATACTTCCACCTATGTCAAATCTTGTAGGTATCAATTCATTATTCTCATTCCTGATTATTGTAAATCCACCTTTCTTGGGAACCACATGAACAGGACTCACCCAAGGACTATCTGAGATGACATAAATGAATCTAGGATTAAGCCATTTGAGAACTTCCTTCCTTACAACTTCCTTCATTACTGGGTTCATCCTCCTTAGGTGTTAAATGGAGATCTTTGCATTCTCCTCCATAAGGATCTTATGCATGCATATTGATTGGCTAATACCTTTCAAATCCTCTATTGAACATGCTATATCTTCTTTGTACATTCTTAAAGTCTCTACCACTTTCTACCCTTTCTCTAAAGTTAAATCCATCAGTTATTATCAATGGGTTTAGATTTCTTCTCCCAAGAAGGCATATTTCAAGTGCGAGCAATTGCTCTGAAGAGCAGCCCTTCACAACCCTTTTCTCTACCTCTTGCACTTCTATGTCACTTCTTCTTAAAGTTTCTTCACTTCCTTCACTGAGGCTTAACACAGTTTTAGTTAGCTCAGCATTTGAATTCAGCTTTTCCCCATCCAGGTCTTCTTTGTACAAGGATTTGATCATGCATTCTTTTAATGGATCTTGATTCATAAATTCATGTTTCATCTCTTGTATGTCAAGAATTACATTATCAATCCTCATGCACTGAAGCCAAAATCAAAGTTGTTTCTGCACTGATTCAAGTCAAGTGTACTTCTTCGCCAACCCTTAGAGTAAAGCCTCATTTCTGTGGATCCATCATAGCTGCAATATTGCTATAACTAGAAATGGCCTACCAAGCAGTAATTGCACTTGCTTGTCTTCTTTAATATCAATTACCACAAAGTCCACTCGGGGAAAAATGAACTTCCCCACTGACATGCACATCTTCAATAATGTCTTCGTTAAGCCACACATTTATCTTCCATTTGTAGGAAAAGTGTTGTGGGAGTTAACTCCCCCAAACTTAATCTTTTTACTACTGATAAAGGCATTAGAGTTATGATAGCACCAGAGTCACACAAAGCCTTCCCAAATTCATGGTCCCTAATAGTGCAAGATATAGTGAAACATCCAAGATTCTGCATTTTCTATGGTAGCTTTTTCTGAATAATGGCACTACAGTTTGCAAATAAGCTCACCACATCATTTTCATCCAGTTTCTTCTCTTTGTTGATTATCTCTTTCATGAACTTAGCATAATATGGCATTTGAGCTATTGCCTCAGCAAAAGAAATGTTTATTTCTAGTTTCGTGAACATATTCAGGAACTTGGCAAACTAATCATTTAGTTTTAACTGCTTCAGTATTTGAGGGAATGAAATTAGAGGTTGATAAACTCTCACCTCCTCCTTCTTTTGCATTGTATCATTTGTTGATAATTCAGTCTGGACTTTCAACTACTCACTTCTATCTATTAAATTCGCCTCTATTTTGGTTTTTCTCATCATTTGGTTTTTACTTTGGATATCTCTTTCAAATTTCATCACTTCATTCTCGTTTTCTCAACCTCTTTTCTGACATGCACTTCCTTGCCACTCCTCAATGTGATGGCCATACAGTCTTTTGGATTCTTCTTTGTATCCCTAGATTGATTTTGCAAGTTCAGGGTTAGCTGCCCTACTTGAGTCTCTAAGTTTTTCAAAGAAGCATTTGTATTTTCTTGAAAGACATTTGTGTTTGCTTGGAAAACTACAAGTTCAACAAACTTTTGTTCATGCAGGTTGAGTATTCTTTTGTTCTCTGCCATATAGTTCAACATTTGTTCTTCAAATGATTGAGATCTCTTATGTCCTTGATTATCTGCTCTTTGAATTCCTTGATGTTGTCCTTGGAACCCAGGTGGATTATAATTCTATTGATATGCTCTGATTAATCTTTGACTCCATAGATTTCCACTCCATGCAAGAAAGATTCATGATTTTCCTTAGAGCTGGTGTGTAGTGGGTTGGTATGTTGTTGTTGGGTTTGAAGTCGTAACTTTTATTCCCATTAAGGTATTGAAATTCTTCAACCTGGTATGGACCTTCTTGAGCAAGCCCTTGGTTAACAACACTTTTTTATACAACACCATCTATAATTCCCACTTCATTGATTGAAGGACTTCTTCTCTCTTGATTGTTCCTTCTATTCATGATTGCATCTAGTTTAGCTTCAGTGGCTATCATCTTGTTCAACTCTAGCACACCTTTTGTTTTGTATCTACTACTACTCCCTGAAGATTCAAATGCAGCTCTATAGTTACTCTTTGCTAGTTCCTCTATGAGCTGAGTGGTTTCTTCAACACTCTTTCTTTTGAATGCTCCTCCAGACGTTGCATCTATTGTTCCATTTGAAGAATAATTCATAACATGATAGAAAATGTCCATCAGTGTCATTTGTTCAATTCTATGCATGGGACATCTCCTCGGAAATTGCTTATATCCTTCCTAGGCATTATAGAGAGATTCATCTTTTCTTTGCTTGAAGGAAATAATTTCCCCACTTCTCTCAAAAGTTAGAGCATGGGGGAAAAATCTACTCAAATAAGCATCCACAAGCTCTTCCCAATTTCTCACTGAACCATAAGGTAATGATTCAAACCAGCTAGCAGCAGTATCTCTGAGAGAGCAAGGGAATAACTACAACTTGATTGCATCTGGATTCACATCATTCATCATCACTGTATTGGACATCCTCAATAATCTACCTAAGTGCTCATTAAGGTCCTCAATTAGATGCCCAGATAGTTGCAACTATAGTAATTAAGTGTGCTCACCAAAATTGTTGACCTCAATTGGTGGCTGCCTTACTACTAAGTATTCTTCTCTAATCACTAGTCTCCCAAAATCATCCATGGTTCTCTGCCTTTATTAAGGTCCCCATGTTGCTATTGCAGGGATATTTTGACTACCATCTCTTTGCTCAGCCATAGTTTCTTCTTCAACTGCCCTTACTTTCTTTAAATTCCTTAGTGTTTTCTCTATTTCAGTGTCTAATGGCAATAATTCAGCTTCTAGTTTGCTATGCATGTAATAGGTACTTGAAATGATAGCACACTGGAATCAAAATAAGATCACTTAATAAATTTTATCTCAATTTCTACTGAAGAAAATTGAGAGTTACTCTTTATGAAAAAATTAAAAAATAAATTGTCTAAATGAGCGCTTTTATCGAATATTAGTTTATGAATTTCTTGCTTCGATCCCCGACAACGGCGCCAAAAACTTGGTGTGTGTTTTTGAATTTATTATGCAAGTTTATGATAAGCTTATCCTTAAGACTTTACGTTAAGTCCAAGGCAATGGCTCCAAAAGCTTGGTGCTCATGACCAAAGTTGATATCCTCTTCTCTTTACTTTTAACTAACTTTGCTTTAACTTGGTCTTTTATTCTACAAGTGAATAGGTCAACAAGTAATAAAGTGGATTTTTAAGTCCAGATATTGTTCCCATATAGATCATAAAGAAATTTAAAAAATAAAGTACTCCAATTACTCAAGGATACCACTATTTGAGCTTCAATTTTCAAGATTGTGGACTAAAAATAATATATAAAGAGTATCCAAATTCAATGCAACTAAAAGTTTCTCTGAGATTGAGAAAAACTGGGAAAGGTCTTAGTAATTTAACTCTTAATTTTCATACTGTTCAAGAACAATTTTTCATGGGTTGAATCCTGGATTTGTCCAAGGAAAAAGCGTTAGTATAGTCTTGGAAATACCTTCAACTACTCATATTTCAAAGTTTAGAACACTAGCTCTAAATCAGAGCCAGCTGGCCCAAAAAGCTATCTTATTCCCTTTAAGACTTGGATGACTTCCTAAACCAGTACTAATGAACCAGTTCTTAGAATTGAAATCGACTTGCCCCCATAGATAGGGTTATACAAGCCTTATCCCATACAATTGGTGCCTCAATCTGCATTCCAGTCAAAATAATCACTCTCAAAATAGGATCAAGATTATTCTACCAAATTGAGATGAAACCTTCAAATATTAAATTGACAATCACAAGGTATTGTTCTTAGGCCTCGAGAACACACTTCTATTGTCACTGTAAGAGAACTGGTGCGAGGTTAGAACAACTCCTTTGATTATCAAAGTGATATTTGGAGTTCATTAATTCTAGGAGTATCAATTCAACATCCTAAGATAATGCTCTTTGATCTTAGGAACATCCTTCTATTGTCACTAGAAGGAATCCTAGAAAACAGATCTTACAACATCTCATTTGGCTATATAAAACTGATACTTGTAATAGTTAATTTCCAAAACACTACCAATTATATAAATTCAGTTTTCAAACCCACAACTACATTAAATCAATGAAAACATAGTAATCACATCACCAATCCTTTCCCATATGGTGTTTAGCCTTCCATAACTTGATTACACACAACAACAACTAGTTTGTTGAAAAAATTCATTGTATGTGTAATCAAGAGAATGAGGAAAGAGAATATAATCAATGTATGCTATTGCTCTTCAAGTTCAGAAAGTAATGGAGCTTGATTTTCAATAATATCTCCCAAAACTCAACTTAGAACAACTATTATAATAGAAAAGGAAAAATTACTATAAAGAAAAATAAAAATAAGAAAGAAAACTATTTACAAAAACTCCTTATTCTCTAACTTGCTCTCACTCGTATTCCTTCTAACCACCACCCTCCCTTATTTTACTCCCTATCTCTTTCTATTTATAGTCCAATCATTGATGGGCCGTAATTCAAGGCAGAATTTGTAGACTTCAATGTAGGCCTATAGGATGATTTGTTGCAACAAAAGTTAAAATGTCGCGACAATATTGCACCTCATAGTTGTCTTCAATATTTTTGTGAGGTTGTCGTGACAATCCTCTAATGAATTTGCCTTTGATACTGATGTGAGGTTGTCGCGACATTTTTGTCTAGCTTATTGTTGTTGACCAAAATATGTGATCACCCAAATTTCTATCACTGTTGCCTAGAACTATTCAATCCCCTGTAGTGGTGCCAAAAACTTGATCATGACTAAGAATTATAAGATAATGTTTTATGATCTGTATGTAATAATGATATTTTATTTGTCTAATTCTCTACAATCGTACAAGTCGTGTTATAAGTAATAAAATGTGGATTTTAAGTCTAGATATCATTCTACGAGGATTTATTAGAGATCCAAATATCAATTACCCCAACTACTCAAGATCCTTGCTATTTGAACTCAAAGTACAAATATGATTTGTTTAGACTGAGAAAGAATAACTTCAATTAAAATTCATTAGCTATAATGTAAAATCAAAATAAATTTGAACAGAGTTCATTCCAGAAAGTTAATAATAGGAAATAGATCAATGTATAATTATCATTTTTTTTTTTGCATCATTATCTAACATAGTTCAGCCATCAGTTTGAAATCTGAATTTGTTAAAGATGTAAGGTAGTATAGTTTGGATTCCTCCATACACTATACCTTTCACAAATTAGAGAACCATATTCCTTCCCAACACATGGGTCTAATCAGTTACTTGTAAGATCTAACCCCTTTTCTAAGAACTAGGTATTTTTCCTTTATAATACTTCACCCTGTTCCTAGGACTAAAGAATTCTTACCCCCATAGACAGGACAATGCAAGCCTTCTCCAATCTAATTGGTATCTCATCCTTCGAAATTTAGTAAACTCTCTATCTCCTTGATTAGATCTATGTGAGCACGCGATCAAGATCAATCCATCAAAGAGAGAAGAAACCTCTAATCAATTAAACCGAGACATCAACCAACTAATCCTCACACCATGAGTAAATTAGTGATCTATCAGAGTAATCTTTCAAAGTTCATTAGTTCCATAATATTCGTCTAGCATACCCCAAGTAATCGCTCTATTTCTGTAACGCTTCAAAGATATCAGAACGCCCCCATCCTAAGAGGATGTACTGCAGACAGTAAATCGTGAAAATACATGAGCACTAAGTGTCGTAGTATTTGGAAGAAATTGTGAAATGATAATTTATGGAACCCGGAATGTTGTAATAGAACAAGGGTAAAATTGTAATCGATCAAATGGGATATGAAACCATAATCAAAGAAGAGAAGAGGCCATAATAGAAATAACCAAAGTCATGTAAATGTTAAAGAGATGGAGAACTTAATTGCAATTAAGGCATAAATGATAATATAAAAGGAGGAGAGATAAACCCAAATATTTGACTTCCTTTAAGTAGGGCAAACGTGGAGAAGGTTGGAGAAGAGAGAAAAGAAGAGGAAGAGGAGGAAGAAGAGGAAGAAGAAGAAGGAGAGGAAGAATTTCAGGTATGGAATCCTTTAATTTGGGTTTTTGATATGAATTCTAAGGTTTCCATGGATGATTAGTTGTTCTTTCCTGTGGTTTTCATAGGAGATAAGATTATCCTAACTCCTAGAATTCTTGAAGTTTTGTGGGTAAAACCTTAATTGGTATACAATAAACATGAATCCATCAAAATTTTGCGGGTTGTATGAATTGGTGGACTTGAGTAAGAGTTCTTGAATTTTCACCTAGGATTTGTTGTAAGAAGTTCTAAACCACTAATAAAAGTGTGGTGGAGTTGTTTTGGGTAAATTCCATGTTGGTTTTGAGGAATGGCGAAAAAAGGAGAATGTTGGCTTTAAAGGAAATTCACAAAATTGCAAAACCCTGTTTTTGTTTTGGCTATAGATTGCGCACCTATCCAAATGAATGATCTCGAATTTTAAATAGAAGCATAAGAGATAGGGCTACAAATGTATAGAAGGGACCAAGAGCAAATTGTAGCTCTAAGGCTCCCAAATACAGACTGAAAGGTGAGCTCGTGTAGCTCACTGATTATGCTCTGTTTTGGGTATTGTTGTCGTGTTTTGACCATAAGTGGAGTTTCACTCATCCAAATTGAGTGATTAAAAATTATGAGTAAAATATACTTCTAGGGGAATAAGGTAGCTAAAGGAAGTTCATGCAAATGGTAACCCCAAAGTGCCCAGAAATTTGTCAAAGTGGAGCTATGTGCAGATTCTGTTCTGCCAAATTGAGTAATATAGATGTAAAATACAATAACTTGAGTTTTTGTTATCCAAATTGGGTGATTCCAATTGGAGAAGAAACCTTAGAACCATATATTCAAATTAGTGAAGAAACAATTTCCAATTTATGGAGTTAAGACCCTAGAAATCAAGGATAACAGTAGGTGATTCAGTGAGCTAACCAATTTGGCATCAAAAAATTGTTGTAACTTGTGTTATGTGGTTGAGGGCCTTAGAGAAGGAATTTTAAATTGAAAATTTAAATAGATGTCATTGGATATATAAAGGACTGATCTAGAGAGTTTCATAATTTTTGAAGACCGTTTGAATAATTTAAGGGTAATAAAGTCCAGAGAGTATTGTTGGAAAAAGGTTTACCAAAATGAGTTGTTTTTTTTTGTTAGGGGCTTTTTAGTGCTCATAGGTAAATTGTTAATTTGGCTTTATATGAATGTTGTGACCCTAAAGTGACTTGCGTGAAGCACGCAAGTTTTACGCCATACGCTGCATTAATGTTTTCGCCGTATTCGTTTGAGTGTGTAGGCTAAAAGCAAAAGCAGGAAAGTTGTGGAGTCGTGCTCAAGTTTTGGTAAACAAAAAGGTTAGTGTTCTAAACCTATTTTCAAATACTAGTGTATTATTATAAACTGTTTTACATTGGTATTTAATGGTTTTGATTGTAAACCATGTTTTAAAGCAAGCAATGATTTAGTAGGCAAGCAATGGTTTTGAATTATCAAACCATATTTAGAAGAAGCAAACAATGGTTTTGAGTTGTAAACCATATTTCAAAGAGCAAGTAAGCAAACAAAGAATATTTTCGAAAACAGGCCTAACTAAAATCCCTAGTTTTAGCAAGCATACCGGTCGAGGTATTCAGACGCGGCACGGTGGTGTTAGGATATCATTCATGCATTTTAGATTTGCCTGGTCGGCAAACTTAGGTCATGCATCATGGCATTTAAAGGAGACCATGGCACGTACTGGAGTATATAGGGTTAACATGTTAACTAAATTATGGTGATGGAGACCCAGGTCAATTCCACCATATTTACCGGAAAAAGGGAAATTGAGCCAAGGCTCTTCCACCTAGGTGAGTGGACCCAGGTCCAGCCACCGGCATGGTCGATGCCCAGGCTCCTGTGTTCACTAGGGTACGCTAGCTAAGAGCGCTCCAAAGGGTTGATGATTTATAAGCATGTTTATACAGATTTGAAAAATCAACCACTGGTACACGGTTGAGCCCAGGCTCCCGTGTTTGTTTTAAAGCAAATGATTGAGCCCAAGCTCCCGTTTTTATTTTAAAGCAAACGGTTGAGCCTAGGTTCCCGTTTTATTTTAAAGCATGCGGTTGAGCCCAGGCTCCCGTGTTTATAAAAAATTTTATAAACTTTTAAAGCAAAAGACGGAGAAAAGTTTTATAAACTTTAAAGCAAAGCAAGGTAAAGCAAGCAAGAGATTTGAGAAAGTTTTATAAACTTTTAAAGAAAAGCAAAGCAAAGCAAACAAGTAAGATGAAAAAGTTTGTAAACTTAAAAGCAAGCAAGTACATAAAGTTTTAGAAACTTTAAAGTAAGCAAGCAAGGCTTCTGGAAAATATCCTGTAAAAGAGAGTTTTACAGTTTTGAGAAGTTTTTAGAAAAAGTAAACATTTTATAAAGCATACACTCACTGAGTCGTTTAGAAGTACATTTATTTTCCTATTTAAAATTATTTTCTGTGTACAAAGTAATTCGACGCTGAGCCGGATTAGGATTCTCCCGACTTCCTTTGTATAAGGCCAGAATTAACACCTTTTGTAAGGAAATACTTTGAATTTGTATATTGGAGTATATGTATGTACATAGTGTAGTTTTGTGAAAAATGTGTTGAGCCTGAGGCTATGGTGAAAGAATGTTGTTGGTTGCCATATTTCGAAATGTGCAAATTATGTATACAGGATTTAGGACATGTCCTATATGCACGTTATCCCCGTCAGATTCCAAAACTTCTAAGTGGAGAAAAGGAAAAAAAAAAATTATATGAGATTTAGGCAAGCAATACGGCTTCGCTTCACAGGATTTTCTAGTCGTTAGAGGTAACGGGTCAGATTTATGGGAGGTTCTGCACACGCGATAGTAGGAGTGGGTAGGATAAATACCCTACCAGCTGAACATGTTTAGGGTATAAAATAAATTAAATGAAATTTTTCTAGAATTTAAATCCTAAGAACAAAAAAAAAAAATATACAACCTAGAAATTTTACAAGAGCCAAATAAATTTGGTAAAAAATGTTAAATGGGGACCTAAGGGTCATAAATGAAGAATGTAATTGCCAAAATGTAAATGAAGTGAAATGAAAGTGAAATGAAGTGTTAAAATGGAAAAAATGAGAAAAGTGGAATTAGTGTGTAGGCCAAACAAGGCCTTATGAAGGATTTTGACTTAAGACCAAATTTGGTCTTGTAAAAGGGCATAACTATTATTTCAGGCATTTGGGTTTGAGAGAAAGAGAGACACAGATTGAGGGAGAGTAGTTGAAGGAGAATCCATTGTTGGTGATTTCTTCTCCTCCATGTAAAACAAGAGATGAAGTGATCAAGAAGGAGGAAGAAGAAAGAAAAGAGAAGAAGAGCTTAAAGGCAAGAAAAACTAAACCCTAACCTATTTTTCTGCTCGATTAGGGAAAAACCCTAAACTATTAAAGGTGTTTGTATTGGCTTTCAGTTGAGTTAGGGTTGCTCAGTTGAGTTTTAAGAGTATTGTTGATTGGTATTGGTTTGGATTGGTTTTGAGGAATGTTTGTAAAAGGGAAATGTTGGGTTTCCAAAGGAAATGCTGTCAAAAATTTGTAAAAACCCCTGTTCTTGTTTTTGCTATAGGTTAAGTTATAAGCATCCCAATGAAGTGATTCATATTAGTAAATAACTATAAGAGATAGGGCTACAAATGTATAGAAGGGACTAGAAGCAAATTGTAGCACTAAGGCTCCCGAATATGGGCTTAAAGGTGAGTTCGGATAGCTCATGGGTATGCTCTGTTTTGGGTTAGTTGTGGTGTTTTGGCCATAAGTTGAGTTTCACTCATCCCAATTGAGTGATTCAAAATTCTGGGTAAACTAAACTTCTAGGGGAATAATTTACTTGAAGGAAGTGTATGTAAATTGTAACCCTAAAGTGCCTAGAAATTTGTCAAAGTGGAATGTTTTTCAAATTAGAGTAGTATAGATGTAAAACGCAATAACTTGAGTTTGGGTGATCCAAATTGGATGATTCCAATTGGAGAAGAAACCTTAGAACCATATATTCAAATGAGTGAAGGAACCATTACCAATTTATGGAGTTAAGACCCATAAATCGAAAAAAATAGTGGGTGATCCAGTTGAGTCGGGTATATAGACTGGTCGCATTAAAAATGTGAATCTTGAGTTTGGGTGATCCAAATTGGATGATTCCAATTGGAGAAGAAACCTTAGAACCATAGATTCAAATGAGTGAAGGAACCATTACCTATTTATGGAGTTCAGACCCTAGAAATAAAAAAAAATTAGTGGGTGATCCAAAGAGTCGGCATATCAATTTGTCAAATGTGGTCGGGATCGTAAGTTTGGGGTTATCCAAGAGAAGATGATTCAAATTCCTACTGAAAATAGAACTCCTAGAATAACAGACTAATATGTGATTGTCATTGCATTTGAATAGGGGCTGAGATGAGGAAATCCCGCATTGAAGTGGAGATTCTGAAGATTGGAATTAGAGCGACGATTTTTTGTTTGTTCTCAAACTCTCTCTCTATTTCTAAAATATTTGAATAATTACAAAATGATTTGAATTTTGGAAATGATTCACAAGAAAGTGCATATTGATTTGTGTTTGAAATGATTTGTTTTAAGTGATTTGAGACAATTGTCAGAAACGAATTTGCATAAGAAAATTGTATGAATGAAAATGTTTTATTTAGATACAAATGTATATATATATACATTTGGCTGTAAATGAAGGAATGTGATTTTGATTCCTTAAAAGAATGTTAAACTGCTAGAATTGAAAGGATAAATCGGGTATACCAATAAGAGTCGAACAAACGTACTATTATGGTGCATATCATCCGTAGCCCAAATGTGGATAAGGTCAATAGTGTGAACATCACAACCAGTACATATATATATATATATATATATATATATATATATATATATATATATATATATATACCAACCTACAACCCAGCGGGACCGTGCTGGTGATTTGTTATCCTGTGCACCGAGAGCATAGGTTAAATTCGTAGAAGGGCAAAATGATAATGAGATTGAAAAGTGCACGATTTGTACTTTGAATGATTTTTTTTCTATTTTTCTACCTATGAAAATGCATAGCTTGAGATGACTAATGAATTGTAATTGATTTATTGAATAAATATATAGATACGTATTATACTGTATTGGTCATTGACAATTCTACAAAAGCATTGTTTTATAAATATTGCATGTTTTGATTTAAAATGAAATGAAGAGAGAATAGAACTGTATAGAACCACTAAGCATGAAAATGCTTAGCGTGTTGTTTTTTATCAACTATTGCGGCACCGGAAAGGAATAGGGGTACAAGAGTGAAGACCGCACAAGCATAGAGCCAATGTCAAAGCCATTCAGAGGAGAAGTAAAACTCCGTGACACGCATGCATGAAATTGAATTGAATTTTTGTATAAAGTATCTTATGAAAGTTAAACTCTGATTCTATTTTGTAAATGTTTTTGATATTGAAAACTCTGATAAATTTTGTAAATGATGGTACAAATATGGGAGTTATCCCAAATGATGGCCTCTCCGCAAATGTTTAGTTTCCGCAAAAATGTTTAATGTATTTTTTTATGTATACCCAATGAGTATTTGAAATGCGTTTGGTATTGAAAATGTATTCACATTTGTATTGAATTATTATTATTATTATTTTTGTATTTTGATTGGAAATAAAAGTGAGGATCGCCTCATATCTGCCTGAGGCCAATCTGGGTCGCCTGCATAGGGCGACGACGGATCTTACAATACTCTCAAGAATTTTACATTCGTGTCACTGTGAGGCCTCCTTTTGAAATTAGAGCAAGATACAACCCCTTTCTGGGTACAAGCTACTGAATGATGGGTGAAATTAATTAATTTCAAGAACAACACCACCAGATAATTTAAGATTTCTAACTCCTGATATATTCTTGTTAGCAGTAAATGAGTTAACTAACACTACCCATTCTCGAGGAAGCTTAGTCTTTCAATACCGGATTGCGAATAACGATGACTAACTAATCAGGAAAATTCACTGAAATTGGAAACAAATTGAAATAAATGAACTCAAAAAATTTCCAAATTCCATTTAAGTCAGACAGTAATGAAAAAAATTTTTACAATGAGCCCAGCACAAAATTCAGCCCAAACTGGACAATCTCTCGAATGTACAACTTGCAGAATTCCTCCAGTGTGAAGGTCATTCGCATGGCCAGAAAATGTGCCAACTTAGTGAGTCAGTCCACTATCACCCACACCGCATCATGCTTCCGCGATGTCTATGGCAAGTGAGTCACAAAATCCATCAAGATATGTTCCCACTTCCACTCTACTACCTCCAATGGTTGGAGTAGCCCTGCTGGCCTCAACCTTTACCTACTGACACGTGAGACATCGTTGAACAAAATCCCTAACGTGTCTCTTCATCTCGCTCCAGTAATACTAGCGATGAATATCACAGTACATCTTTGTGCCACCTGGATGCACAACAAATCGAGAGTAATGGAACTCCCTGAGGATATCCTCTCTCAAATCTATCAACTGGGGAACCACAACCTGTCCCCTATACCGAAGACTACCATCTGTGTGAATGACCCATCCTTCGTCACTCGCAGACCGACTTACCCTCGTCCTAATGGACACTATTTGCGCCTCGCTCGACTCCGATCACTATGCTCAGACAGGATGGCGTAGCCACTAGACTCAAAGTACTCGAGTTTAACACCATCAGAATCCGAATCATCCCATATGGTCTCCGACTCATCTACCACTCTTGGGAAGCAACACTAGTAAGTACTCCCTGTGACTTCCGACTTAGTGCATCAGCCATCACATTCGCTTTACTAGGATGGTAGTTCAATGTGAAATCATAAACCTCTAGAAACTCCATCCACCTACATTGCCTCATGTTGAGGTCCCGCTGCGTAAAGATATACTTCAGACTTTTGTAGTTTGAAAACACCTCGAACTGCTCACCGTATAGATAGTGGCACCAAATCTTCAAGGCAAAGACTAGGGCCGCTAACTCCATGTCTTGTGTGGGGTAATTCTGCTCGTGGTTCTTCAACTGTCAAGAACCGTAAGCCAACCCTCTCCTCGACCAGATTAAAACATCCATCCGCTCTTCGAGGTATCACAATACATCAGGTACACCTCTGTCCCCTTTCCGAGACTATCAGAATAGGAGCTGAAGTAAGCCTCCTTTTCCATTCCAGGAATTCCTTATCACATAGGTCATTCCACTCGAATTTGACCTCCTTCCTAGTCAATCTCGTCATAGGTGCAGCTGATTAGGAGAAGTCCTCAATGAATCTCCTATAATACCTTGCCAGTCCCAAGAAACTGCGTATCTCAAAGATTGACTTCGGCCTGTCACAACTCATAACTGCTTCGACCTTCTCCAGGTCCACTGATACACTGGAAGTTGACACTAAATGTCCCAAGAATCTCACATCAATAAGCTAAAATTTGCAATTATTGAACTTGGCATACAACTGATGTTCTTCGAGCACTTGGAGAACAATCCTCAAGTGATCCTCATGCTCCTCCTTAGACTGGGAGTAGATCAAAATGCCATCCATAAAGACTATGAAGAATTTATCTAAGTAGGGTTGGAATACCCTATTCATGAGATCCATGAACGCCGCTGGCGCATCTGTTAAGCCGATGGCATCACCGTGAACTCCAAATGCCCGTGCCTCGTCCTAAACGTTGTCTTAGGAATATTCGCCTCCCTAACTCTTAACTGATGATAACCGGTACGAAGAACTATCTTGGAATAGACTTGTGCCCCTCTCAACTGATCAAATAAATCATCAATCCTTGGTAAGGGGTACTGATTCTTGATTGTAACCTTGTTCAACTGTCGGTAATCAATGCATAGTTGAAGGGTCTTGTCCATCTTCTTAGAAAACAGAACCGGAGCGGCCCAAGGTGAAGTGCTTGGTCTAATGAAACCCTTGTCCAACAACTCCTGTATCTAAACCTTGAGTTCCTACACCTCAACCAGTGCCATCCTATGCGGAGTCATAAAAATAGGTGATGCACCAGGGTGTAACTCAATACAAAAGTGATTACTACCCAAATAGTGCTATTTTATGCCCTTATTAATATAGGTTTTGAGCACTTTTTGCGTAGTAATCAGCCTAATTAACCCAATTGGCATGTTAAGGACCTTGCAATGCTACTAATAAAATGTTATGCCATGTTTTGTTGTTTTTGCAGGTTATTTATACCATAGATAGGGATTCAACTCAAGCATGAAGAAATCATTTAGAATCAGAGTAGAAAAAGGAAGAACCAGAAGCACAACAAAGAGATGGAGTAGTCCTTTCAATTTCGCAAGGGTTATGAAATCTCCCAGAGAGGGGCTACTAATTCTCGCTTAACTCCTACTAAATTTCCTCGCAGCGGGTCAGAAAAATCGTTTCTGCCCCGCGAAACTACCTTCCCGCCACTATTCCTACGCTTGACTTTTGACTCTTTGTCACTTTGATTCTCCGCTTTATCTCTCGTAATAGTTTTTGCTTTTGTTATTTTGGTAATTTGTATCAAGGTTTGGCTATAAAAGCCCCTAAATAAGACATTGTAAGCAGACTTTTTACTTTGTACATATTTTTGGAGGAAGCTAACAGCTTCCCGATCTTTCTATTTTCATTTTCCTCATTTTTTCTCTCATTTTCAACAGCCAAACACTCCCTTTGAGGACATGAAAACTCAGAGGATGAGAGTGGCTAGAAACCTTTCCTCCTTGGAAGTAGAAGGCCATCAGCGAGGGATCCCGAGGGCAGCCGAGGGGTTCCATGTTTTTCACGCGTATCCACCGCCACATCGTTTCTCCCTTAACTTTAGGTTTTGATCCCTTCGAGTCACCTTGAATGGCTATTATTTGCAAATGCAAAGCCCATTGGATGCTTAATGCTAGATCAAGTTATGTTCATTAGTTATCATTTATGAGTCATTGGAAGGTGAGTCAAGGAGACTTGTGTTTTAACGACTGAGAGCATTAATGGCAAGTAAATGCCATTTTCAAAGATATTTAATGACGGTTAGTTTTTATAGCTAAATGAAGATCCGGTTTGGGAGATGACTATAGGTCATCCTCCCCAACGCGAGGAAAAGACCCCAAGAAACCCTCATTTGCTCTAGGAACTTAACCCCAATGACCTAACACTTCAAGGAATTCTCTTTTACATTTTAACTTATTTTATTTTTAGTTTCCAAACATTTCACCTCACTGTTTTTATCAAACCCCAAAATCCAAAACGAATTCACAAATTTGAGCTTCACTATAAGTCATTTACGCGAAGAAAAACCATCCTTGTGGACGATCCTAGAACCACTGTACTGCAGTAGCCAAGCTACGACAATAGAAGGCATTAGGTATAAATTTTGTTGATTCAGGACACCTCAAACTGACACGAATCAAAAAGTCTACATCCCTTTACGAAGGTAATCTCGGTAGCTCATGCATAAAAACATCTTCATACTCGCAACCACCCTGGGAGGTAGCACGAAATTCGTCTCACTCCGTCCCTCTAAGGTAAGGCTTGCAGCCCAACCGCACTTAACCGCCATGCCATTTAGAGTCATACACGACATAGGGTAAAGCATCGTGCTTGTCTCCTTGAAACGTAACACGAATATTGTCCTGTGTCTGGGCGGTAACCCTCCTATGATCACAATCAATGACGACTTAGTGTGTCGTCAACCAATCCATCCTAAGGATGACATCAAAATCTGACATGTCCATGACCCTCAGGTCCATAGTGAGAAGAATCCCGGAGATCTCTAACTCACAATCCCGACACATCAAATCAACTCTCACCCTAGTCCCTAGGGGAGAGCTCACATACATTGGCTTTTCCAAGGTCTCAACCTCTAAGCCCAATTCTCTCACACATGATGCAGTAATGAATGAATGTGATACACTAGATTCGAATAATATCCTTGCCCATATGCAAGATAGCAAAAACATAACCTGTATAACTTACTGGTCCACCAGCTCAGTCTGTGGTACAACAGTGTAGATACGCCCCTAGGTCTCCGAAGTCCTGGCCTGTGAGCCTTATCCCCGACCTCGACCTATACTTTGGCCTCTCTAGCCTATCTGTGTTACAGAAGGTGCTTGCGTAGCACCCTGCAACTGACACTGGTTCCTCTGACCCATACTGAGGAAAGAAGGAATAAACGGCGTTTGTGGGCGTCCCGCTGATGATTGGGACTGTGGTGTCCTAACACTCCGGGTATCCTCGCTCTAGGGCAATCCTTCATGTCCGTGCCGGTGACACTGATAGCACGTCATCTACTTTATCTCGCTAGGGCAACGCTCTCGCTCGTCCCGGTTAGTCTTAATTTCTAGCCCTCAAACCGGCGGAGTAGAAGTCCTCTGTTTCTTCCCTGTGCTAGAAGAAGGCTGACTCTCCTTCCTCTTCCCAGTAGCACTCGCACCCCGGATGCTCTTTGCGTAATCAATCTATCTTTCTATGGCCATAGCTGATCCAACCATAAAGTCCATATCCTGCAGGAGAAATCCCATAATCTTGCCCCGGATGGATAACTTCAGACCATCCTCGAATTTCCTCACCTTAGCCATGTCAGTGGCTACATAGTCATCAGAAAAACGGGCTAACTTGGTGAACTTAGCAACATAGTCTAACACTGTCATCGTTCCTTGCTTTAGCTCTAGGAACTCCCGAGCATTTGCATGTCTAGTAGTTTTCGGAAAATATTTCCCATGAAGATCTCATGGAACTCTTCCCATGTCATTGCCTCTAAGTTCCTTGAGGCTTTGACCTAATCCTACTATACTAGGGATTTACCCTCTAGCTGGAATGCAACTAGCCTTATCCTAGTGGCATCGGAGGTGATCTCCATAAACTTTGAGATCCCTCTCCTTGTCTAACTAGTAGTGCATGTGGCAACTACTAATAGACCTCACCTCCTGAACTAATCCATTCATTCATTTTTTGAACCCCTAAGGTTATGTTCTCTAACCCTAGTGTTCCTATTTTTTCATATACATTTTACCATGTATATAATTCACACAATACATATCACACCCAAGGTTATGTTTTCTAACCCTAGTGTTTCTCTTTTTCCATATACATTTTACCATGTATATAATTCACACATCACACAACACACAATCATGCAACATATTAAGCACCAAACATGTAATTACACAATGAATGCAATGGTCTAAACCTATGCCCAACAGTCCTAGGTATTCATGTACCTAGACTCTTGATATCTAGTTGAGATGAACTAGTATCAGAACCATACTTGTAGATACCCACACCTGAGGTCCCTAGGTAATCGTTTACCTAAGCTTTGATACCAAGCTGTGACGCCCCAAAAGCCGGGGGTCCCGTTGACAACACGTCAACTCACGAAAATCCTATGGATTTCGGGTAACCTGATACCACACTATTGTGTCCCATTTATCGGGATCCATATTTTCACAAAAATCGGGCAGAGTCTCCTTTTATCGAGGAGCTCTACCTAATATACAACTTGTATAACGATATATCCATGACCCATCCAAGTTCTCAACATAAGTAGTAAAGGCCACACAGGGTCCATATGTCCATATCCACAATATACAACTAATCACAATAGTCCATAAGAGTTTATTACGACACTCTTATACAAAACATATATTAAAACTAGCTTGTTCCAATAAAGTTTACAAAAATATTTATCAAAGCCACATCCTAGATTCCTTCAAAATCACGGCCTCAAAGGAGCGCAGTCCTCCGGTGTACTACCTGCACCTGAAATATTGTCCCATTCCTACAAGGGCTACTCCCCACCTAAGTGCACATGCAATGCCATTTCACAAATTCAAGTAAAAACATACACATTCCTACTCAAATGTCTACATGCCATGGATGAGAATGTGACTCACCTTGTCCCATGTTCCGAGTCCTCACCGACTCCCTCACACATGCATATGCCAAGTGTGAAAACCGTCATTTATGTTCCATCAATGACAATTTTTACAAAACAAAACCTTTTTGTTTTATAAATCAAAATCCATTGGACAAACTTCGATATTCACTTGTTTTTACCAAGTCTCGTGTGTTTTTGTGGGTAGCAAATTTCCGGGGTCTCATCACAGACTTCGCAAGCTTTCCGACACATTCATGAACTTTCATCGTTAGATACATATCTCTAACCAAGAATACTAGGTTTTTCACCCGAGGGGTATCTATCCCTACTTGCTATACCCAACACATGTATTTTCATTTCCTTTTTTCTTTTATGCGATCGTGAGACTCATTTTGGACATTGTCCCATTTTACCGAGCCTACAATCGAACACCAAACACAGTGTTGATCTCTACCATGCACTCACACCCATGTCATGCGATGTCTCGTGCAAAAATGCAATGCCATTGCATGTATCTCATGCTACATGCACAATGAACTCCACGTGCAACAATTCAAAATCATACTTCATGCCAAGTATCATGGATAATCATATTTAATACATATAATTTACATCTATTCAATTCAATATGCTCATCACACATATTTCAACATGCTTCCATACAATCAACATGTGATTCATTCTTCATGAACTACAAGCATACATCACACCAAACATCAATCATATATGCAAAGATAACTTGGTATCATTTACCAATTGTGGCAAAAAAGATGCCCACAATAATCCACATAGGTCTTTGAAAAGAGCAGGAAACACCCGAAACTGTGAGCACCAAATGCCATTCATAAGCATATGGTTAAATGCTAGACTCAAATATCTTTTCATAGAGTCTAAGAACCCGCAAATCGGACTTTGGACGAGAAAGTTATGGTCGTCCGAAGTCGAAGCTTTCAATTCGCATGGGTGTGAGAAAATTATTCAGACCCTAAAACCAAGCACTACACCAACGGCCAACACTCGGCCAACCCAAACCACAACAGTCCGGGTTTAGTCCCGGGACTGATCATCCATGGCTACGAGTAGGTTAGATGCCTAACCACGCCCAATCGTAACCAAGGCTACACAAGGGTAGCCAAGAGGTCCAGAATTTCAGTCTCGAAATACTAGATTCAATCCTTGACTGTCAATAAACATAGCCCTAAGATTAAAGCTGAACCAAAATGGCCCTTACATGGCCACTAGGTAAGAAATAACCAGTGGAGGAGAAACCCCTACCTTTTGGAACGCAATGAAACCCACGCTCGTACTTTGCCTCGAATGCGTTTCAACCTCCCGCTTGTCGAGATCATGGAATGCTTTCCATCACGCGCTCTCTCTTTTTTTTTCTCCTTTCTCACGTATCACACACTCTCCCCCTTCTTTTCTTCTTTTCCCTCTTTTGCTTTCCTTGTCTATTTTTCCTTTCTTTTTTCTCTCTATCTCGCTTTTCCCTATCCCTTCCTCCACTTAAATTTTTTTCCTTGACTTGAGGAAGCTTCTCCCTCTTCTTCTCTCCCAAGGCCATGTGTCTTCACATGGTTCATCCATTATGTGCCATGTGTCACCTTGTGAGCCATGTGCCATGTGCCATGTGTCACATGGACACATGCTTTAGGTGGAACCTTCCACACCACATGGTTCTCATGCCATGTGTATTTCTTCTATGGTTCCATGTGGAAGCCCTTACTTATGCCATGTGGCACCACCCCATGTGTCACCCGACACCCGATGCCTCGAAAAATTTGAAATTCTGACCATCTCAGAATTCAACGAAATTTGACTGGGTAACTAGATTTCGCAAGATGAATTCAACGGTGAAGTCCGTTTCATCATCCGAGATCTAGAAATTTTCCAAAATTTTCACCTGTACTATAGCGGCAAATTACCTTTTTGCCATTTTTCAAAAAAATAGAATTTTTCCCGGGTTTTACACAAAGTAAATAAAAGAAAAATAATATACTAAGTAGACTCCAGCTACCCAGATATTCCAGGTTTGATGGAAGCTAAGCACAATGCTCTATGTGTGTCTATTTATAGGTTTTCAAATGATGGGCCACACTTCGAGGTTGAAATTGTGGATTCCCAAAAACTGGCCCAGTTGATGACTTTGTTGCGATAGAGAAAGTTATGTCGTGACATTGTAGCTATTTTTATCCTCCATATTTGTTGTGGCTTGCAATGTTATGTCGCAACATGACATCTTCAAAGTATGTCGCGACATAATTCAAGAAAAAGGCACAAAACACTGTGTCGCGACATAAGTTTCTTATGTTGTGGCATTTCTTTCATGCCTTGCAGTGTTAATACTTGAATAGTATGTCGCAACATAAAAAGCTTTGTCACAACAAAGTTTCCTTCTTGCTGCTCTTCATTGTGTCGCGACATAAATTTCTATGTCACGATAGAGTTTCTCAGCTTTCAACTTTGTTTTACACCGCGACATAGTTTGAAATGTCACGACATAGGTTAAATCTTTTGCTCTAACTATGTCTCAACAGTCTTCGAAAATGTCACGACATTCTGCAGTTCTCTTCTACATGCTTCTCTTGAATTAATGTTGCTACATAGCTTCCGATTGTAGCAACAAATATCTCTGCCTTCATCATTTTCATTACTATGTCGCAACATACCTCGTGTTGCGACATTCTTTGTATGTTCTCTTCAACCTTTATCGCGCTGTAATAAAATTCTATGTTGTGACAGAGTTTCCTCTCAACATTATGTTATGGTTGTCGCGACATAAAACTTCTCTGTCGCGACATAGCCTTCTTGCCTTGCAATGTTGACTTCTGAACTTTATGTCACAACATACTTTGAAAATGTCGTGACATATTTCCTACTTTGATCTTGTCATTCTCTGAAATGTTTGTCGCAACATAAAATCCTTTGTCACGACCAACTTGAGACTTGTCTCTTTAATCTACCATTTTCTGTCGCAACATAGTTTTGTTATACCGCAACATTCTTTCTTCCCTCTTCAGTTCTTTATGTTGCGACACAGGTTTAAATGTCTTGACAAAACTATACTGCCATTTTCTTTGATCAATGTCACGACAGAGCAAAAGAATGTTGCGACATTCTTCTTCAGGATCTTCTCAGGCAATGACGCGACATAAAAATCCATTGTCGTGATATAGTTATGTCTTCTATCTTCGTTATGTCGTGACATTATGAGATAATGTCGTGACATTTCTACCTTAGCCAATTTTTTTTGCTGTTTTTCTTGTTGGATTTGTTTCTTGTACATTTAAAACCTACAAAACACAAAGTTGGTGATTATTCCATAATTCTGCATTAAAATGAATCATAAACTCACGAAAAATGCAAGAAATGAACGTACGATGAGTTTAGGACTCATCAAATTCCCCCAAAATTAAAGTTTTGTTTGTCCCTAAGCAAAGAAAATAAAATTTTATTTGTTTTCAAACAATTCAGCTTTTATTTTTAAGGACATTTTTCTTTTATGCACTAGACATCTTTTCTCTTGAATCCACAATTTAGCTCAAAAATAGGTTAGTTGTAAAATTATTTTTGAACAAGTTTCCAATCCAGAACAAGGAAGATTTTCAAGTAAGTTCACTAAACAGACAAATAATTCCTATAGTGTAAACAGTTCCATTATTTAACCCTGATTTGTGAGTGTGTGATGGTCTTATCTCTTTTTCATCTTGGCAGATTAGTTAATCTTCTGAGACACTACTCATATAATAAACTTCTCATTTATTCTTCTAAGTCCCACATGCTTGTTTGTCATATTAATCTCCACTAATGTAGGTAGACACAACCTTCAAGATCAATTAGGCCTTTTAGGGTTGTAATGTGTGACTTGGGTAATTAGGTAGATAAATGGACAATTTAGGCTCAAGTTTACCCAGATTCCACTTACAACTCAAAGTATTTGCCTTCATTCTTCATCCTTTACTTTTCCACTTATGTCAACTTTCAAACAACCTCTAACTTGGTCTAGTGCATCATTCTGCATACTCTCTATTGTGGTGTTTTTTCTTGACCACCTCAAACTGTAAATTTAGTTCCTCCGATTAGAAGCCTTTTTACTTTTCATTTTTTGTCAAGGCTTATGAAGAATATAACAGCTATTTTTTGCTTTCTACCACCTCTTAGAAAATCCCTGAGTTAGTTAACCTTATATCACTGCATTGGGTACTTGGTGTTGAAATACCCCTAAGAACTTAATTGTTAAAGGGAGGAAGGCTACAAGACAAAAATCATTCCACCTTGATACTTTATATTTTCACAGCTTCTTTTCTTCATTCTTTTTCCTCTTTTCTCATATCAATTGGTTTTCCTTTCCCATCATTTATTCTTATCCTCCTTTACATTTCAAAATAATACTCCCCCAAACTTGTCATTTTCTACTATTGATGTACTTATCATGTAATCTGGGCAAACAAGGGTTCTTTATAGTAGGATTAGATTTAAGGAAGGATTTAGGCTTTTCATTTACTGGTTGATGATGAAATTGGCTTTTGGCTCAAATAAGGAACTAAGGTATATGCATATGCATATTACAAGGGTAAGCTTTGAAAGGTTCAAACTTCAAGAATGGCCTATATCATTTCCAGTAAGTATTGCTTTTAGGATTTCACCTTGATTAATACCTTAACAAGTTCTAGGACTTTGGGGATTAAATCAGATGGATCTCGTAAGTATTCCTAATCTCGCATACAAATTGTTTCATAGTTACTTTTTAACCATGTGCATTGTTTTTAAGGATTCACAATAACTAAACTGTTTACAAAAGCAGAATTATAAGTCTTATTTGTTCCATCATTTGTTTAAATCTTCCTAAGTCTTGAAGTTCAACTTATTCAATGATAACATTACAACTTCCTCTTTCAATTCATCTCATCCTACCCCAATTTCTTGTTTGGTTTCAGGACATGTTGCTATGCTAATTCACAACTCAAAAGCTTACATTAGTCAAGCCATTCAATTCAGAAAAATTTATCATAGCACAACCAACTCAATTCACTCATCATTCAAATTCCACCAAACAATTCATAGCTCTCATTAGCAAATAAACTCAGGAAAATTAGTTTCTCTATTATTCAGCAAAGCTATACAAACTAAAAAGTCATCATTCTTTATTTATTGAAGATCAAATAGTGAAAAAGGAAATAGACACAAGAAAAATGCAAGAGAGAAATGGACACAATTTTTTTTCATTTATTTTTTCATGTACAAAGGGTTAAATTACAAAGACAGAAGAAGGAAAAGAAAACAAGGCAGGTCACTTCTTTTTCCTATCATACTTAGGGGGAAGGTTCATATTCATTGGTTCAGACCTATAACCAGTAGAAGAGGGAGAGAACTCAGGGATTTGGACTGGTGGTCGTTTAGACTTACTACCTTCCTCTTTGTTGAAGGCAGACCACTCCATTGAGAGAGCCATTTGCTTAATAAGATCATTCTGTCTCTGCCCAATGGAGTTTAGGACTCCCTCAAACTCACCTTAGGTAGAGTACATCTTAATCAAATTGTTATTGACCATATCCAAGCTCTCATTCCATAATTTTTCCCTGTAGTTAAGGGTTGCTTCTATCTCCTTATCCTTATTTTCTATGAGGAGCTTGATTTCCTTTTGATATTCTCTATATAAATATCCAAAGGCATCTGCCTTTTGCAACATATTCTTCTCCATTGCATCCTCTCTCTCTTTCATTATCTTCAGTAACTCATTATCTCTTCTCAACTGGTCTGAAATGAAAGCCTATTCCCTTGCCCTGAGTTCTTCCCTTAATTCTTTCTAACTTATCCCTCCACTCTTTATCTCTTTGTTTGAGTGCTTGCTTTAAATTTTGATATCTTCTTCTCAGCTCTACAACCATGTACTTATCTCTCAATTGCAGTTGGATTTTTAGCTATCTATCCCTCTCATCCTTGCCTCATAATCCTCAAAGATCTCCATCACTTCCTCGTATTGTCAATTGCTATTCAACTCTCAACTCGTGCATCTGATGGATTTCTCTTACATCTGGAGATACATTCCAAATGGGGCTCAAGTTCTCCTTATGTTGACCAATTTTTCGACACAGCTACCAAAGACTAACTAAAGTACCCAGCAACGATGCCAAAAACTTATTAGGACCAAAAGATGTATTATATCTGAAATTTTGGTGAAGGGAGTGAATGTGGTAAATACTCAAAAACTAAATTGAAACAAAAGTAAGCGTACTCAAAAACTGAAATGAAAAGCATTACCAACACTCATCCTCTTTCCATAAGTGTATGGGTCACACAAGTAATAAACTAGACTCTAGAAGTCTGAATGTTCATGAGGATCGGAGGCTCTCCTCTAACCTGAATTCCAAGACCTTCGACACAAAGGCTCTTCACTATTTGGGTGGTTTACCAAATAGGATGTGGAATAAAATCAATTTATCTGAAATAAAAACTTATTTAAAACTAATCCTCATTCTAAAATCTATGAAGCAAACAACTACTAAAGTCTAAAATGTATGAAGAGAGGCACTAGGGATGGTGATAATCATTTAACAATCAATTTACATTTCCTTGAAAAGCATAGTATCAGAGTTGAATGATTTTTCCAAGAGCAATGTAGTATAGCTTGATTTCTCCATACAATCACATAATACATTTCACTTAATTAGATATCCATGTTCCTTTTCTTAGACATGAGTTTAATTAGTAACTCAGAGAATATAATCCCTTTCTAAGATCTGTATTTTTCATTTTCGTGATTTCACACCTCAAATCTTAAGACTCGAAGAATTCTTACCCCTATAGACAGGATTATGCAAGCCTTCTCCAATCTAATTGGTATCTCGTCCTTCAAATCTAATAAATTTTTTTATCTCCTTGATTAGATATTTGCTAACACGGGATCTAGATCCTTTCATCAGACTAAGGAGAAACCTCTAATCAACTAAATTGATACATCATCCAACTATTCTCACACTATGAGTAAATTAGTGATCTATCGAACTAATATTTCAGAATTCATTAGTTCCATAATATTAGTCTAACAAACCCCCAAGTTGCTCCATACTCTTAGGAATCTCCACCTCTCTATCACTTAGAGGGCCTCTTGGAAATCAGATTGGGTACAAGCTACTAATATTAAGAACAATTCATTATATGAACAATACCAATTATATAAAATCAGTCTTCAAACCCACAAAATATACAGAAAATCTACAAATCTGAATGTTCAACAATTAATCCCCACCCCTAGAGGGTGTTTAATGTTCCATTATTGGATTTCAATCATCACCAATCAAATAATAAGTAAGAAAATGAAGAAATAAATCAAGAGACAAGGAGTGAGAGAAAAATCCAGATTTGAGTTTCAATATTTGTCTGAACAGTAATGAAATCTGAATGTCTGATGTACAACACCGAAATCTATTCAATACAAATAAAAATTTGCTCTAAAACTACTATAAGATTCAAAAAATCAAAATCGCAGCAAACAAAAAAAATGGGCGCTTTTAAAGATAGAACCCCACACACAGAGTGTTCTCCACCTCCTTGTTGCCATAAAACCTAAAAACGAGATGACAGTCTTAGGGTGAAATGGGCTTGAAAACAATCAAAAACATCAATTTTCGGGCCTTTCTGGTTTGCCCTAGCGTCAATGTTGCGACATAATAAAACTTTGTCGTGACATAAAAAACTATGTCCCGACATAAAAAAAAAACTTTGTCGTGACATAATCTGGGTTTGTCACGACAAAGTTTCTGTCTTTATCACTAGCTTTGTCATGACATAATTTGGAAATGTTGCAACATAGTTTTTGCTTAGCAGCTTGTTTTTCTTCTCCAACTTCTCGGCCCATAACTTCTTCGTTTCAACTCGAATTTAGGCGTGTGAGGTGTCGTTGGAAAGATATTTGAATGTAGAATGCAACCATGAGTAGAGTTAAACCATTTGATTCTCTAGATGATACATAAAAATTCATCTTCCCAATGACGCGCTGTGAGACATCCGTTTAACTCTCTTTTGCTTTCCATCAAAAATCCTGAAAAACCAAGTTTATAGGAAATGTTATGAGTTTTACATGAATATGGATATAAAATACTCAAAATAGCATGTGAAATGAACTCAAAATATAAATAAGTTTTACACTCATCAAACACCCCCAAACTTAATGTTTTGCTTGTCCTCAAGCAAAGAAAAGAAAGAAGTTGCTTGTCCCCAAGCAATGGAAGAGAAAAGTTCATTTCACCCTTTTTATTTAACCAAAATCGAGTAATCAAGCTTGCTAAGGGGTATGTGATATGTGTCTCCAGAATTACCCTTACCAAGAATATGGAGAATATGATCAAGATAATTTATTTATTTAAATAGTGAATTAATCTCATAATAGACAAATTTAGACCATGGTTCTCATTTTTTTTTGTGTGTGGTCTTCCCCTATCCAATCAATTTACAAGTTAGAGGAGTTTATGAGAATTGGGATAAATACGCGGATCTCCTAAGATAGTATATTTAGGTTCCATAGGCTTGTTCTTATCACTCTCCACTAATGTAGGCACACACAACTCTCAAGATCAAGTAGGTCTTTATAGGCTTGTAATGTAAGGCTTAGGTAAGGGGTAGTTGAGTAGTCAATTTAGGCTAAAACTTACCCAAACATACATATTTTTCTGCATTGACAGCTCTTACTCCATCTTAATCTTACCATCAGCACAGTTGACACTCTCAAGCACCCCAAAATCTATTTAGGTGGACCATTCCATACTCCCCATATCACCTTTCTACACAAATTCTGCATTCTTTCAGTAAACACCAAGAAGCCTTTTTCTTTAAGACAAGGTTATTAGAGTGGTGTAATGTCAAAACCCACTTAAGCTTTCTACCAACCCTTAGCGAGCTTTAAATCAATAGCTCCTAGACCAGTTGGCCTTAGGGCACGTGTGTCGAGACACCCCTAGATTTGACTTACTCTCAGTGAAGGAAGGCACAGGCTAGACTTACTCCTCCTTGACTTTATCTATTTTTGCTTCTTTTACATTCTGCTTTTTTTTTTTTCTTTTTCTCCTTCCTTCTTTTTACCAAACCTCTTTTGATTTTCAACTTAACTCATTTCACTACTGGGAGTTATTTTTCCTATGGAAAAATAACTCCCCAAACTTGCTCCTCACCACATTTCTAATTATGTTCAAATCCTCAAGTGTTATGGGTGAGTTTGGTTCTTTACTGAGGGGTAGTGATGTATAGGAAGGTTATTGGCTTCACTTGGTTCTTATAAAGATAATTTTGGCTCTTTAAGGATCAACATTCTGGTAATAGAGGAATATGCATATGCATATTAATAGGGTTAGCTTGAAAGGCACAATCTTTCCAAGGATGGCCTATATAATTTCTTAATTGTTGTGTTGCTCTAGATTTCGCCAAGCGATAATAGAACAAGTTCTAAAACCCTATGGAGATCAAAGATAGATGGATTCTCATAAACCTTCTCTAACCCAAGCAAAAACTCCAAGCCAAGGGTACTTAGTGACCAAGTGCATGGATTTTGAGAAACCAATGACTAAATAGCCTATTATAGAGATAACTCATTAAGCATTAAGTCCTATTATCTTGAATACCATCAATATCTCAAGGGTTCAGAAAATGATCCTCATTGACATCACAACAACTCCAAGCAAAACTCAATTACTAAGATGTAAGTTGAAAAGCATTAAACAAAGTCATTCTCCAAAAAAGCACTAGAAAATTTCATCCTCAAAGTTATCATGTGCAACATGCAGGGTGTGACATGACAAACTAAACAAAAATAAAAACCCCTAAACTTTGAGATGAACATTGTCCTAAATGTCTAGCAATGAGAAAAAGGAAGCACTAAAGTAAAAGGGTAATAGAGAGAGTTGGGAAAACTGAACTCCCCTTTCTAGTCTTTGCCACTTTGAATAGAAACCTTGAAGATTTTGCACTGACATTAGTATACTACCCTTGATATAGTCTTTGCTCTTGCAAACTAGTCATGACAACATGTTATTTCAACTTACTTTATTCCTCGAAAATCTAAAATAAATAAAGTTAAAATACTGCTATAATTTTCATCCTAATAGTAAAAAACAAAAACAAATAAAGTAACTAAAAACAGAAAAAGAAAAAGAGAGTGGATAAAAACCTTAGTACTTATCTTGGGTTGCCTCCCAAGAAGCTGCTCCGTTTTTAGAGTCCAGCTAGACTCATTGGAAAAGTACTAGTGCTTCCATTTGACCAATCATCCATCTTAGACACCACTTCCTCTTCATAATCACTCAGCTCAAGGATGATTTCTTTCACAGGGGAAAGAAAACCATCATCCCCTTTAATTTTTGCCGGTGGTTCAGCCATAATTTTTTTTAAAAGTCCCTATTATGTGATGTAACTACAAACACATCTATGCTTGAGGGGGACTGTTCAAACCTGTGCCCTTCTGATGGAAGCAAACTACAAAATTTCCTACATATTGTTTTTTCTTGCTTCGTCAAAGGTAATGGTTGGTGAAGATTGAACTTTGCTTTCTCTTCACCCCCAATCAAGGTGAGCTCCCCTTTGTTGATGTCAATCCATCCTTGGTTTGAGAAAGGAAGTGGTCTTCTTAATATATAAGAATTTTGTAAATCCCCTTCAATGCCCCAAGTCACCAAATCCAAGGAATGTGTAAAACGTCAATTCACCAAGACGTTTTTTAGTAGCCATTACTTGATTCTTTCTTCTTCAACTTTCAGTTCATCCACTTCGCTCTTCCTCCTAAGTTGTTTAGGAGTGCCTTTGTTCTCAATTCCCCATCTCATTTTCAATTTCTTCCATACATTTCGTAGATAGGAAGTTCTGCACATTGCTCAAAGCTGGAGAGCATGCATTCATCAGATTTGGAAAAGTGTTACTAAAAGTGGTCCTAGAGAAATTTTCCCTTGAATGCTCGACTAAGGACCCACTCGAGCTTCCTCTATATTTTCAATCCGCACTAGTGTTGACTCCGAAGGCATCTAACCTGAAAAAATTCCCGCCTCATGAAGACTTGTCATCTTCTTGTTCTCATCCATGTAGGTCAAAATCTACTCCTTAACAGGGTTTTGAACTCCCTTGATAAGGTAATACTCATTGCTCCATGAGTGAGTCATTGTGAATTCTTTGGTCCAATTGATAAAGGAGTAAGTCAAGTTTGGCTTCTATGGAGGTAAATCTATCTTCTATTGAATGTTCCTCCCTAAGCACCAATAAATAAGAAGAAAAACATAAGAAAGCAAAGTACAAAATACTAATAGTAAAAAAAATTAGCTAAGAAACAAATCACAACCAAAAATAAAAATAAAAATAAAAATTGCTTAAATTAGCAAATCTTCCGTTCTTCAAAATATCAACATCCAATGAGAGAAAGTGAACCGTGCCAATCCCAGGCAACGACTCCAAAATATAGTTGACCAATTTTTCGACACGGCTACCAAAGACTAACTAAAGCCCCCGACAACGGAGCCAAAAAATTGTTAGGACCAAAAGATGTATTATATATGAAATTTGGCCAAGGGAGTGAATGTGGTAAATACTCAAAATTTGATTCGAAACAAAAGTAAGTGTACTAAAAAACTGAAATGAAAAATATTACGAACACTCATCCCCTTTGTGCAAGTGCAAGGGTCATACAAGTAATAAAGTGGACTCTAGGAGTACGAATATTGTACCCACGAGGATTGGAGGTTCTCTCTAATTGGAATTTGAGTACCCCGATTACAAGGGCTCTTCACTATTTAAGCGACCAAATAAGATGTGGAATAAAATCAATTTAACTGAAATAAAAACTTTTTTAAAACTAATCCTAATTCTAAAATCTATGAAGCAAACAACTGCTAAAGTCTAAAATGTATGAAGATAGGCACTAAGGATGGTGATAATCATTTAACAATCAATTTGCATTTCCTTGAAAGCGCAACATTTGTGAGTTGAATGCTGGATTTGTCTAAGAGCAGTGTAGTATAACTTGGATTTCTCCATAAACCATACAGTTCACTAATAAGAGATCCATGTTCATTTCAGAGACATGAGTCTAATTAGTTACTTGTAGAATATAATCCTATTTCTAAGATCTTGATATTTTTCCTTTTTAGTACTTCACACCCAAATCTTAGGACTGAAGAATTCTTGCCCCTATAGACAGGATTATGCAAGCCTTCTCTAATGTAATTGGTATCTTGTCCTTCAAATCTAATAAAATTTTGTATCTCCTTGATTAGATCTTTGCTAACATGGGATCTATATTCTTTCATCAGACTAAGGAGAAACCTTTGATCAACTAAATTAATACATCATCCAATTATTCTTATATTATGAGTAAATTAGTGATCTATCGAACTAATCTTTCAGAGTTCATTAGTTCCATAATATTAGTCTAACATACCCCCCTAGTAACTCTCCATACTCTCAGGAATCTACATCTCAGTGTCACTCAAAGGGCCTCTTGGAAATCAGAGCAAGATACATCCCTTTTTTGGGTACAAGCTACTAATATTAAGAACAGTACCAATTATATAAAACCAGTCTTCAAACCAACAAAATAAACTAAAAATCTACAAATTTGAATGTTCAACAATTTATCCCCACCCCTAGAGGGTGTTTATTCCATTGCGGATTCGATCATCACCCGATCAAATAACAAGTAAGAAAATGAAGAAAGAAATCAAGAGACAAGGAGTGAGAAAAATCCAGATTTGAGTTTCAATCTTTGTCTGAACAGTAATGAAATCTAAATCTCTGATGTACATCATCGAAATCTCTTCAATAAAAATAAAAATATGCTCTAAAACTATTCTAAGATCCTAAAACTCAAAATCTGTGGCATAACTAGAAAAAAAATGGCAATTTAGAGAGAGAAACCCCATGAGAGGTGTTCTCCTACCTCCCTCGTTGCCCTAAAAACCTAAAAAACGAGTATTTATAGTCTTAGGGTAAAATGGGCTTGAAAACAGTCTAAAACAACAATTTTCAGGCCTTTCTAGTCCGCCCCAGTATCAATGTTGGCACATAATAAAACTTTGTCGCTACATAAAAAACTGTCACAACATAAAAAAACTGTCACAACAAATTTTTCTTCGGACTTTGTCGCGACATAAAAACTTTGTCACGATAAAGTAAAACTTTGTCAAGACAAAGTAAAACTTTTTCACAACAAAGTTTTTCTTCTAACTTTTTTGCGACAAAGTTTTTGGCTTTGTCACTAGCTTTGTCACGACATAATATGGAAATGTTGCGACATAGTTTTTGCTCAGCAGCTTGTTTTTCTTCTCCAACTTCTCGGGCCCATAACTTCTTCGTTTCAACTCGGATTTAGGTGTGTGAGGTGTCTTTGGAAAGATCTTTGAATGTAGAATGAAACCATGATTTGAGTTGAACCATTTGATTCTCCAGATGAAACATGAAAATTCATCTTCCCAATGACGCGCTTTGATACATCCGGTTAACTCTCTTTTTAGAATTATGTTGCATTTTTTCTTACTAAATCATTTGTTTTCCATCAAAAATCCTGAAAAACCAAGTTTAGAGGAAATTTTATGAGTTTACATGAATATGGATATAAAATACTCAAAATAGCATGTGAAATGAACTCAAAACATAGATGAGTTTTACACTCATCACCTGCCTCTCTTGTTGCTCTTGAGTTGGGCTTTCCAACCTTACTTTCTTATTTTCTCTGTCATCCCCTTCTTCTTCTTTATTTTGTACTTCTATCTCCTTGCCTCTATTCTTTAACCCCTTGGTTATTCCAGCCAATGTCAGAGGAGAAGCTATGGGACTTATTTCTTCCTCTTCCCAAGTTCCTTTCACACCACCTAAGATGCAGAGTCTGGTGATTGTTACTAGGTGTGGGATCAGACCCCTGTATTTGCTTCTGTAGTAACTTAGAATGGAGTTTTCAATTATCTTGCCCACATTGATTTTATACCCCTTCAGCAAGGCATACAGGAGTATTGCCTCATTCTTTCTTACTATACTGAGATGTTTGGATGGCAACATGACTGAATTGACAGAGTAAAACCATACCTTAGCCTCATTTGTCAAAGAGCCTCTAGCAATGGATTCATATGGGGTTTTCCTTATTTCCCTCCATTTTCCTTTTTCGTCTATTAGCAAGTTTACAATTTTCTGATACTTTGGCTCCTTTAACAGTTTCTTGAACTTCGGCCCATCTTTTTGCTCCTTCAGATTAAATGTTTCATTTATCTTTTCTCTACTGAAATATATCCACTCTCCTCTGACATACATAGTCTTTCCTCTCACTCCCACCATGTTCGCATAAAATTCCTTGACCAATGCCACAAAACCATGTGATTTGTGCTTTCCAAGTAAATGCCACCCTCTCTTCTCAATCATTTCAACAAAGGGCGAGATGAGCTTGTTGAACCCCCTTTCGACAATGAAACCCCTATCCTTCAGATTCTTTTCCCATTAGACAAGGGCACTATCTAAAACGAACTCGCTCACTTCCTCTTCTTGCCCTTGCTCTGTTTCTTCAGCATTCCTCTTTCTTTTTCTTCTTGCGTCAAGTGGTTGCTCAGTCTCTCTTCTCACTTCAGGTATATTTTCTTAAACATCTTCTAATTGAAGCTCTAAATTGGCTTCCTTCTCATTATCAACGTATTCTTCGATCATCTCGGTTAGGTTCGGAATCAGATTCTTTGGTTGTGACATGGTTGGAGGCTGTTTTGGGATTTAGGGTTTTTCAAGTGAAGATGAGAAGACAAATTTGGCGACATTGCTTGATGGTTTTTGAGAAATTTCCATTTAAGCTTTGTGGTTATCTATTTATGAGCCAAATGATTTGCTGTGTCTTTTTTAAATTGTCGTTGTAACGCCCTGAAAATACCCTAACAATTTTATAACATGTTCAGGGTGTAAAATAAATTAAATTATATTTTTCCGACATTTAAACGGCTAAAAACGATAAATGATAAAAACCAGGCCTGCTACAGACGAAATAAATTTGAAAAAAAATGTCCAAATGAGGACCTAAGGGTCATAAATGAGGAGTGTAAATGTTAAAATGAAAATGAAATGAAATGAAGTGAAAATGAAAGTGAAATGAAGAGTTAAAATGAGAAAAATGGGAAAATGGGAATTTATATGCAAGCCAAACAAGGCCTTATGAAGACTTAAGGCTTAAGACCAAATTTGATCTTGTAAATGCCATTTCTCACATTTGGAAAAAAGGGAAAGAGGGAGAAAGGCTAGGGCACATTCCTGTTGAGAGAAGAAGAGAGGCATTTGTGATTTCTTCTCCGTGTAATCAAGGGACAAGTTGATCAAGAATAAGGAGGAAGAAGAAAGGAAAGAGAATTAAGATTTAAGGTACGAAAAACCAAATCCTAACCCCCTTTCTACTTGTGTTTGGGTTTAATAAAACCCTAAATGTGGTATAAAAGTGTTTTGAAAGGTTGTAGTTCGTTTTGGGGTTGTATTGGGTAAGATTTCATGGTATATTGTGGTTTGGATTGTTGTTGATGAATTTTTGTATAAAGGAAATAACAAAGTTTCGAAGGAGTTGTTAAAAATTTTTCAAAACCCTTGTTTTTGTTTTGGCTATAAGTTAAGTTATAATCATCCAAATTGAGTGATTCTAATTGGTAAAGAACCATAAGGCCTAGAGATACAAATGCATAGAAGGGACCAGGGGCAAATTGTATCTCTAAGGCTCCGGGATATGGGCTTAAATGTAAGTTTTGGGTAGCTAATGGGTATGCTTTGTTTTGGGTGTAGTTGTAGTGTTTTAGCCATAAGTTGAGCTTCACTCATCCAAATTGAGTGATTAAAAATTATGGGTAAACTAGAATTCTAGGGGAATAATTTACTTGAAAGAAGTGTAAGCAATTTGTAACCCCAAAGTGCCCATAAATCTGTCAAAGTGGAGCTATGTGCAAGAACAATCTGATTATGTTTTGCAAATTAGAGTAGGCTGGATGCAAAATTCAATAACTTGAGTTTTGGTTATCCAAATTTGATGATTCCAATTGGAGAAGAAACCTTAAAACCATAGATTCAAAATAGTAGAAAGAACCATTACCAATATATGTAGTTAAGACCCCTGAAATCAAGAATAATAGTAGGTAACCGAGTGAGTTGGGCATACCGACCAGTTTGGCATTAAAATTCTGTAAATTGAGTTTGGGTGATCCATATGAGATGATTCCAATTCTTAATGAAAATAGACTCATAGAGATATCCTTTTAGTAAAGGAGGCATGAGAAAAATATGTCTCATGTGTCCCCAAAAAAATTTTCAAGTGAAGGTGTATTGGGTAGACATCAACCCTAACCAAAAATTCTAGAATGCACAAGTGAGTTGACTCTTAGGCTGTTCTTTGATAGTGACATGTATTTGCTTGATGGATTAGGGTTGGTGACAAGGCTTAACGAGAATAGGATTAAAGAATAGGAATCGAAGAGCAACAACCTTTTTGGGTTTGTTCTTCACACTTCTTTCCTTGTTTCGGTTTTGTGTTTTGTTTTGTCAAAATAAATCTAAAAGGTTTTATATGAATATGCATGTGTACTCCGTTTGAGCCATAAATTAATTGGTTTGTTCTCTACTTCTCTCTCTCTATTTCTAAAATGTTTGAAGGATTATGAAATAAGTGGTTATTAAATGGTGCGATAAATTGCATATTGATTGATTTTAAATTGATTTGATACAACTGATTATGAAATAGATTGCACATGAAAAATTATAGTATTGGAAACCAAGTATTTGGATATAAATGTATATACTATTTAAAAATTTTATGAATAGTTTAGGCACCTTAATAGAATATTGTCGTTAAATTCAAGTTAAAGGGTATATTGGTATACCAATAGGTCAAATAGAAGTGATACTACGCGAGCATGTGTGATGTGTCCTCCCGATCCGTAGCCCGGTGAGATATTATCGGTAGTGTTCACAAATGATTTTTAACAACGTTAAGTAGCCCCGGTGGGACGTCTTGTGTTATAAAACCTTTTTATAGCCGGTGCCTTCGCGGACCATGCCGGTGATTCGTTATCCTATGCACTGAAAGCATAGGTTAAATTCGACTAAGGGGAAAATGAAAAGAAAATTTTGAAATGCATGATTTGTGTTAGAATGATTTATTGCATATGAAACTGCATGATTGAAATGGCCAATGAATTGTAATTTTAATGTATACAAAATGAAAATATACATATATGTATTGTATCGCAATTGTCATTGAAAAATTATACAAAGACATTGATTTAGAAAAATGCATGATTTACTTAAACTGAAATGAAGAGAGAACTGTATAGAACCACTAGGCATGAAAATGCTTAGCGCGTTGTTTTATTATCGAGCAGGTACCGAGTGAACAGGTACGAAGGAAAAACTGCGATTGATCAATGAGAGCCTCCACGAGAGATGAAGTAAAGCTCAGCCATGCATTCATGAAATATATTTGACACTTTTTATCTGAGCTCTTATTTTGTTTGTAAATGTTTTGGTATTAAGCGACTTATAATGCCGTAAAGGTGGTAAATGAACCAAATGGGCATGTAATTCCATATTTAATGGAAAATGTGTATAGAAAACAATTATGGGCCCCACTTTAAGTTGAATCGGTATATACAAATATATTTTCATAAAGATAAATATCCTTTACAAAATGAGCCTTTGGAAATGTGTTTCTTGACAAAAGAAAAAGGTGGATTTGAAAAGGGTGCGTCCAGATCCGGTTTGTTCTCCTGGTCGGGTCGAATGCGATGGTGTGTATACATTTTAAGTGATATCGAGCTAGGTTGGCGATTCTACAAAATGATTTTGAAATTTTTTGTAAATGATTTTAAATTGTTTGTAAATGCATTTACATTTGCATATAAGGGCAGCCACATTGACTCTGATGAGGATCTTGTCGGTCTTAATAGGTAAGCATGAAAAGTTCAGGCCCCAATAGCGTCGTTGTGAATAGAGTCTATAGAGATTGCCCCATTAGAATATGAGAGTATTAGTTTTCGGGAGATTTGATCGAGTTGTCATTTAGAGAGTTTGATGTGATATTGGGGATGGATTGGTTGTCTCAACACCAAGTGGTAGTTGATTGTAGAATGAAGAGAGTGGCTTGAAGGACACTGAGTGGCGAGGAAGTAACTTTTATTGGCGAGAGGTCAAACCACCTCTCTAATGTGATATCCGCCACTATTGCTAGAACGATGGTTCGAAAGGGGTGTGAAGACTACTTGGCGTATGTGATTGATACGAAAAAGGCAAAGCCTAGCTTATCCAACATAGTGATTATCCGGATGTGTCACACGTCTTTTACCATCTAACGTGGCGCCCGACACGAGTGCTCACGATACCAGCAACATCCCAGCTATCTTTTACTTTTACCGCCACCATTAACCTTCTTCATATCTTGTTAAACATTTAACAAATATAGTATGTAGCAGTTACAAAATATATTCAGCACATAAATAGAAGTGTTCAACATATACAAAATTTTACATTGGTTACAAAAAGCAAAACATATCTGAAAATAGACCAAAAAGGTCTTCGGTGGGTACTAGTAGTGTGTTGGCCTTGGTCGACTGATATTAGTTAGCATGCGGGCTTCTCGTTCCTTCTTCTCCTGGACCTACACGGATGAAACACCCGTGGTAAGCTTATAGCTTAGTAGGAAATAATACATGTGGAAGACCTCTAATAAGAGTCATCACACTTTTGATAATTGCATATAACTTTAACATTCATTTACATATATGTTTGCCTTTTTCTATATAGACTAAAAACCCCTCAAATTCACATAGTTACAAGAGCCTTACACTTCTCTTGCAGCCATGTCACTTTGGATAAATTTGCTTGATAAAATAATTCTTTCTTAATGTTCATGATTTAAAAACATGGGTCTAGTCTATGACCTTTATGAAGTGCAGTCATCTGAAGTAATGTAAATTTGAATCAAGTCAAGTATCATTCCACGAGAGATTGACAAAATTAGAGATCGATAGCCCGACTACTGAAATTCTATGCTATTTGGACTAAAAAAGACTCATAGTGAAAATTTTATCCTAGAAAAATAAAGATCGAAACTATTGACTAACTGTGGCAAAGCAAAACAAAAAAAAAAAAAAAAGTAATTGACAAAAAAAAATACTTGAAAATCACCCGGGTGAATCGAGTTTCCTGGCGAAGCGAAAACTATCAAAAATTACAATGGCTTGGAGTCAATTCCTACGAAAATACATTGCTCTATTTTATGTATGGATGCGGATTTGTATCGAATTGCCTAAATATTTACAATTAGTTTCTCCGTATTATTGGTTTGAAGCCCTTGCTTCTCTTAAAACAAAAGATCAAACATTTCACAATATTTCTAATTCTCCTGCAAGATCTGGGCATTTTTCTTTCTTAATACTTCACACCCATTTCTTGATGACTGCGGATCTTTTGCTTTCCTTCTCAGGATTTTTTGCAAAATTTCTACCACTTAATTGGTGGCTCATCCTCTAGATCTATTGGTTCGTCCCTTTCCTTTGATCAGATCTCAGCTAACAAGGGGTTGGGAGCTTCCCTTTAGATTAAGGTGAGCTCTCTGATTATTTATATTGTTAAATACTCCCTTCCAACTTCAATTATGAGTGAATGGGGGATTTATCAGAATGAACTTCGAGCTCGACGGTTAATCAATGTGTCCCAGCATACCGAAGTGAATGTTCTCAGCTCTTAGGAATCTCCAACTCTGTGTCATGCAGAGGGCATCTTGGAAATTAGAGCAAGATACATTCCCTCAACTGGTATTCGGTGCTACCATTGGGAACTTATCGATTCAAAAACGACACCAAGTAAGTAAATCCCAGCCTAAATAATTTTCTCCATATTTTTTTGAAAGAGCATGTGCTTGTATATCAAATCAGCAGGCTGCGTTCCAATTCTTTGCATTACAATTGAAATGGAGCCATAGTCACGTACATCACTATAATCGTAATGAAGCGAAAAAATGAATTCCATAAATTTGTCACAGATTTCATAAATTTTCAGGCAGTAATTTTAAGAAGAAAATAACATAAATAAAAATCCAGCTCCACTCGTTTCTGCACAGTTCGCAGATTCAGATCCAGAAAAGAATTCAAGAAGAAAGAAAATAAAATAAAAAAAAAAAATAAAGAAAATAAAATTCTACTCTAAACTATACATTTAGGGTTCCGCCTAGCACCACTTTTGGGTAGTGGTCGAAGCTACTTTACTATTCTCCTCGTCTATTTATAGCGTTAAAGAAATTAAGTGAATCGAAAAAAAAAAAAACTCCGAGGTGGAATTCTCAAAGAAAAGCCCGATTCAACACAACACCAGTTGATCTTCGTGACCTAGATTCCCTTCATTTGTTCAATTCGGTGCGACGAGTTTCTTGCGGCCGTTGATTAGTGGTCGCGACCTCAGTTGTGGTCGCGACCTCTCTGGCTCAGTTGTTCTTAAGAATTGATGTCGCGACCTTAGTCTCATGTCGCGACCTCGTTGTAGTTCCCTTCTGTTGCAACTCTCAGTCACGACTTCAATTTTAGGTTGCAACCTTCTTTTAGTTGTCACCACTTTGGTTGCAGGTCGGGACTTATTTCTTTCTTTGCCTTTGCGTGCGACCTTAGTTTTCGGTTGCGACCACATTTCTGTTTCTACTGCCTTTCCTCAGGCCGTGACTTTATTTTTTCAGGTTGTGACCTCCTTTTTGGTCTTTTGCTTTGATTCTACCAGAATATATGTGATGGCCTCAATAATTGGTGTGATTGGCGCAAATAGCCTGCTGAGCAGTCGTGACCTCGATATGATGTGGTGACCTCACGTTTGCTCCACTACGGTTGCGGTTGTCTCAGTTGCTTTAAACATAATTGCGACCTAGATGTTGATGCTCAGAGTGTATCCAGGTCGTGACCTCAGTGATTGGTCGTGACCTCCTTTTAGGTTCTTGACTCATTAAGTGGTCTTGACTCCCTTTTGCTTGGTAAAGACTTCGTTTGCGAGTTTTTATGTTATGACCTCAATATTAGGTCACGACATGGCTTTGTAATGTTCAGTGTTTCTTTAGGTCACGGTCTCAGTGATTGGTCGCGACCTCTCTTGGGGTCCTTGAATAACAAAATGGTTCTTGACTTCGATTTCTCTCGCGGGACTTCGGCAAGCGACTTGGGTTTTCTGTCCACGACCTCAATATGATGTTGCGACTTAATTCTGATTCTCCATCTCTTGTAGTTGCAACTTCAAATCTCTTTGACCTCAGGTCGTGACTTTATTTTTTCAGGTTGCGACCTCCTTTTTGGATTTTGCCCGATTACCGCGGAATATATGTCAGCGACCTCAATAATTGGTCGCGGCTGCTGTGCCCTTGCGCTGAATAAATTCGTGACCTCGATATGATGTCGGAGCCTCACGTTTGCTCCTTTAAGTTTGCGAGGTTGTCTCGGTTGATTTAAACATAATTGCGACACGGATGTTTGATGCTCGAGTGTATTCGGGTGTGACCTCGGAGAAAATGTTAATTCGCGACCTCCTTTAGGTCTTAAACAATTAAGTGGTCGTGACTCCCTTTTGCTTGGTAAAGACTTCGTTTGCGAGTTTTTATGTTATGACCTCAATATGATGTCGCGACTTAATTCTGATTCTCCATCTCTTATAGTTGCAACTTCAAATCTCTTTGTTGTGACTCCCTATTCAGTTCCATGTCGTGACCTCGAGATGATGTCGCGACCTCAGCTTCTGCTTTGAATAGTTTCTTTCGTCTCAACCAAGTTTTCTTGGTCGCAACCTCATTTACTGATCTTGGTGATGTTGTGACCTGGAAATAACTGAACAAGAGCTCCCCTTGTGCAGACTTTCTTTTCTAGTTTGAGCCTCCTTCTGTGCATCTTTGAATTCTTCCGGTTTTTTTCAGGATTTCGCTTTTCAGTGTATTTTCGCAAAATTAAATTTGAACCGATTACCCGAGGTTTATGTATATGAATCAACAATTAACTTGTAATAAACTCAGAAAAATGGATTAAAAATAAAATGAGTTTTTAGACTCATCAAATTCCCCCAAACTTAAAATTTTGCTTGTTCCCAAGCAATGAAAAGAAAGAATTGTTTGTCCTCAAACAATTAAGCTTAAATTTTTAAGGACATTTTTTTTATTCTGCAGTTTTCTTGTTCCACCTTCTAACTTGAAATAGGAGATAGCAGCATCATTTTAAATTTCAGTTTTGATTCAAGAAAAAGGAATGGTTTCCACTTCTATCACAAATTCCTTGATGAAATCATGTATTTAAATAGTTTATTCAACAAGTCTTGTTTTGTGTGTGTGTGCAGGTCTTCAATCTTTTCATCTTCATGTTGAATTTAGTTAATCTTCTGCGAGTCTCCTTAGAAAACTGGTCAAGGTCCCATAGGCTTGTTTTTCATATTTATCTCCACTAATGTAGGTAAATTCAACCTTCATGATCAACGAGGTCTTTCAGGCTTGTAATGTTAGGCTTAGGTAATCGGGTAGATAATGGGAAAATTTAAGTTGCAAATTACCTAGTTTCCACTCTTTCTTTTAACTAATTGCCTTCAGCTTTCACCATTTTCCTTCTTTGTACTTGTTGCTTCTCCTCAATCTTGGCCTGATTCATCTTTTTGATTTTTTTTTTTGCATTTGATTTCCACTTGTACTTATTCGGGCCAGTTCACTTGTTCACAGAACTCTTTTGCTTAATTTTCTAAGAATGTGAATCTGCAATGTTTGTCTTCTTAGACTTTCTGATGCCACCCCAGAGAACTTTGGGCTAGTAACTCCCATACCCGGTTGGCATTAGGGTACTAGGTGTTAAAACACCCTACAAACTTAATTGTTGAAAGGAAATAGGCCCTGAGACCAAAACTTATTCCTTTTTTTCATCAATTTTGCTTTTCTCTTTCGGACACTTCTTCTCCTCCTACCTTAGCAATATTTGGAAATATTTTCCCCCAAACTTGTTCTTCGCTGATGAGCCTTTACGTATTAGGCTGGATAATTTGGGCTCTTTGTTCCAGGATTATTGCAAGGAAGGGGATTCAGGTTTTCAGTTTTTGTCATTTGAAGAATTAAGGCTTGTTTGGCTCAAAGCATGGAACTAGAGGGTATGCTTTAGCATATATTGAGGGTAGGCTTGTAAAAGCTCAAACTGCCAAGGATGGCCTCTATCACTTCTTGTTGGGCATTTTTACACAGATTTTGCCTCAATCAATAATCTAACAAGTTCTAGGACCATGAACTCTTAATCATGAATTTCCCAGAATATGTTCCTAATTCCTCTCAAAGTTTCATGACTTTTGTTGAACAAGTGTGTTGTTTCTTCAAAACTTGTACTGATTCACTGTTTATTTACACACTTTCAATCAAGTTATTTGTTCCTTCAGCAATATCCATTTTTCCAATTTTTGCAATCTAAGCGGTCTATAACTCAGCCTCTAATTCGTTAGTCATCTCCACCTTACACCTGCATTCTGTGTACTAGATAAAAATCATTAGTCATTAGACTCTGATTAAATCACTCATAAAATACCTCATATATATGACCTGCACAACTATAATTTCTTATCAATTGTAAACTAAATAAATAATTTAATAATCAAATTGTCATTTATTTATTCACATATCAACATCTCATGCTATACAATCCTGATTTTTCTATGCAAAAATAATTTACAATTAGAGCTGTATCTAATCACAGAGGAAAATTGCTCTATTTTCTTGATCTAAAACCACATGCCTTCCTCTTTAAAAATTGTATACCTTTATCGGTTCCCTTTGGTCTCGAATTTGCGCAGGAAGGAAGGGGCTGAAAGCAAAGCCGTTCAATGAGATGAGCCTTTTCCTTGCCTCCTGCATGCGAGTTCCTCTACGGATGATGGGGTTACGATTAACATACTTCAATTCCCTTCCATCATCCATTCTCGCGCATGATGATGGCGTTTATGGAATGCGAAGAGGCTGGAATTGGTTTGTTTCGACAATTGTTCCATACGCTCTGCATTTGCACCCTTGGAACTACGTCTTTTCCTCATTTCTCTTTTTCTTCATTCTCTGGTTGATTCTTTTCACGTGTTTTCCCGTCCTTTTATAGTGATCTTAATCCTCTTGCAGGGCAGAAGCTCGTAATTATACTGAATTTCCAATGAATGAATTAAATGAAATTTTAGTTTAAATGTATTTATTTCAAGCGGGAGAATGAGGAAAACTTCAAGGAAGTTTGATCGTTTCTCTCTGAGGGGTATTGAATTTCCTTGAATTATTCTTTCGAAACTATGCGACCTAAACTAATTCTTATTAATTAAGGCTCGGTTTCTGGTTCTACATTAATAACAGTTTAGGTCAAGGGCTCAAAATGATGGATGCAGAAGTGGAAAGGTTGGGATGAATTAAAGTTGAATGGAAATTTCAATGGAAGTTGGGCTCAATGTCATGATTGCGATATGGAAATTCGCGACATTAAATTTGGTGTAATTAACGATTTGCAATGAACTCTATCTTTAATGCTGGAACGCCCAAATAAAAGGTTCAAAACTTATTTTTATTGAGATTTGGACAATTCTGGTCGCAACCTGAAGATTTTGTCGCGACCTACGATGTGGTCATAACTTCAATTTCACTGTTGTGACCTATTTCTCTAACTTTTTGCTTTAATGCCCAACTTCTTGGTCGCGACCTATGAATTGATGTCATGACCAGAAATCTCACTTTTGTGACCTGAAAGTTTCTCATCATTATTCTATTCAATTCTATTCTAGTTGCGACTTAGACAGTTTATTGCAACCAAGAAAATTTTCAGGTTTCTTGAACAATTCAATTCACAGCAATTTCAATTCACCAAATTCAAGCAAAACAAATACAATTCAATTCATATTCATCATTTCAAATATTCAACTAATCCATTCACTATGCATCAGATTCAAAATTTAAGCACAAAAAATAAAAAATATTTCCCCCAAACATTCAATCATGCTATATCGAAGGCCAATTTAAATAAATTGAGAAGATTATCGCTTTTTGTCTCTTTGCGAGTTGGAAGTTTGATTGTAGATGTTCCTCCTTTGCACATTCTCATTGTCCTGCAAAACTAAAAAAAAATATTTACTCTTCAAGCAATCATGAATAAATTACATAAAGCTATTAAAAACTTTCACACAAAAGTATAACAGGAAAACTTAAAACAAACTGATGTGGATTGCCTTCCACAAAGCTGCTCAATTTTTAGTGTTTAGCTGGACTTGCTGCTACTATATTTCTTTTTCTTCAAATTTTCTCATTCAGAACTAGGAGTCATTTTTCCATTTGCATTCCTCCCAGGTAGTGCTTTAATCTCTGACCATTAACCTTGAATTCCTCATGATTGGTTCTAAGTGTCACTGCCCCAAAAGTTGTACTTGAAACTCGTATAGGGTCACTCCATTTTGATTTAAACTCTGGAAAGAGTTTTGATGCAGGTTAAACAAGGACTTGATCTCTGTTTTAAATTCTCTCCTCAAAATCCTTTGATCATGCCATTTTTTTGTTTTATCCTTGTAGATTCTGGCACTATCATAAGCTTTATTCCTCAACTCTTCCAATTCATTTAGCTGGAGTAGCCTCTCTTCTTTAGCAACCTTAAAATCAAAATTTAGCTTCTTGATGGCCCACATAGCTTTATATTCTAGCTCAAGAGGAAGGTGGCAAGGTTTTCCAAAGATAAGCCTGTATGGGGACATTCCAATGGGAGTTTTAAAAGCAGTCCTGTATGCCTAGAGGGCCTCATCAAGTTTCAAAGACCAATCTCTTCTGCTAGAGCTTACAGTCTTTTCAAGAATTTCTTTATCTCCTTGTTGGAAATTTCAGCTTGCCCATTTGTTTGAGGATGATAAGCCAAGCTCATAATGTGTTTGATACCATATCTACCCATGAGTTTGTTAAACACCTTATTAGTTCTAGGTGTCCCAAATCTGCTGAGAATATTTTTTTGTACAAATCCCACAATTGTGTTAGCATCATTCTTGGGACAAGTTGTTGCCTCAACCCATTTCGATACATAATCCACAGCCAGGAGTATGTATATATTTCCAAATGAAGCTGGAAAAGGTCCCAAACATCAAATAGTTGCACCACCAGGATACCTTGCAGGGGCATTTCATGCCTTTTGTTGATATTTCCCATTCTTTGGCATTGATCACACAACTTCACCCATTCAAAACAGTCCTTAAAAATAGTAGGCCAATAAAATCCAGACTAGAGAATTTTGTGGGCTGTTTTGTCTCATGTAAAATGTCCTCCATATAGTGATGCATGACATTCCTATAAAATCTTGCCTTTCTCACCTTCGATACATCTTCGTGATCGGATCAAGCTCTCTTCTAGCAGTGATGGGTCATCGGATGTAGTATCTGCTGTCAGTCCTCAGCTTTTTTTGGTAGCTGAATTCTGGTGGCATAATTCCATATGCTAAGAAGTTCACAATATTAGCATACCAAGGTGATTGGAGTGACAGCTGGAATAACTGCTCATCTGGAAAAATTTTTATGCTATTTCCCTTTCTTCTTCTTGTATATCAGGTTTTTCCACTCTTGACAAGTGATCAGCTATCACATTGTCACAACCTTTCTTGTCTTTTATTTCTAGATCAAATTCCTGTAATAACAATACCCACCTGATTAGTCTTGGCTTTGCTTATTTCTTTGCCATTAGATATTTAATTGTTGCATGACCAGTGTGTATAATAACATGGGACCCCAAAATGTATGGCCTAAATTTTTCACATGCAAATACTATTGTCAGCATCTCCTTTTCAGTAGTAGAGTAATTTTCTTGAGCTTCATTGAAGGTTTTGCTGGCATAGTATATGGCTTTGAACATCTTTTCGACTACCCTTGTCTGACTCCGTTCTGAAATCGCTGGCATCACACATGATTTTAAATTCTGTTCAATCTGGTTTTCCATGATGGGAGCTTCAGCTAGTCTGGTTGATCTCTTCAGAAAATTACGGCGGGATTCATCAAATTTGAACTTAGTATCTTTTTCGGCAATACGCATAGTGGTGAAGCAATTTTTGAGAAATCTCTGATAAATCTTCTATAAAATCCAGCATGTCCTAAGAAACTTCTAATTCCCTTGACTATAGTGGGTGGCATCAGATTTCTTATAATTGAAACTTTTTCTTGATCTACTTCTAGCCCTGCTACAGAAATCATGTGCCCTAAGACAATTCCTTCTATAACCATAAAGTGGCATTTTTCCCAATTCAGAGCTAAATTCTTGTCCTTCCACCTTTGAAGTACGTCCCCGAGTTATCACGAGGCAGCATTCAAAAGCGGATCCATACACTTTGTGAAATCATCCATGAAGATCTCCATAACTTCTTCATCGAGAGAAAATATTGACATCATGCATCTTTGGAATGTACCAGGAGCATTACAAACAAATAGCGATGCTTCTAAAAGCAAAAGTACCAAATGGGCAATTAAAGGTGGTTTCTCTAATCTCAGTGCAATGGCAATTTGGTTATATCTAGAGTATCCATCGAAAACATAAGTGAGGTGTCACGCAAGCCTATCCGACATCGATCAATGAAAGGCGGGGAAAATGATCCTTCCCCTTGTTGCGGTGTTTAGTTTTCTATAATTCGATACACACCCTCCATCTGTCCACAGTTCTTTTAGGAATCGGTTCATTCTTTTCATTTCGATCACGATGAATCCACCTTTCTTAGCATGCATTGGGCTCATGATAACTATACGATATAGCATATATAAGCATTTAACCATTTGAACTTCTTTTACGACAACTTCTTTCATCCGCAGGATTCCGGCCTCCTTTGATGCTTTCGATAGAGATTTTTGCATTATCATTCATGATATTTGTGCATACAAATGGAGGGAGCGATGCCCTTCAAATCCTCAATTGATAAGCAATAGCTTCCTTGTACTTTCTCGAAATTTCGGCAATACGTTCTTGATTTAGTTAATGCGGCTGATATCTTATTTGGTTTTCTGGTTCTAAAACATATTTCAAATGACTAGGCAATTCCTTTAATATTAACCCATACGCACTAGTTTTCACCTTTCAGTAGTTTTACGTCACTGTTTGTATCATCTTATTTATTTTCATTCATGCTCGAGAAGCATTTCTTGTTATACATGCGGAGAGCAACATTCACAATCAATACTCTCAAGATCTGAAAATTCATCTCAATTTCATTGATGAGAATGTTGAAGAATACGGTCGAATTCAATTCAACATAGAAATTATTGTTACTACAGCCTATAACTTTCTACATCTACATCAAGGTGTTCCAAACTCTATTAAGATTAAAGTGCCATGCTTCATTTCCTTAAAGTCGAGTTCACGCTACGCACATCTATCGAGCAACTCGATTGCTAAAAGGGTCTTCCTAACATGAGGAACTTGGGTGTCTTCCTCCATCTTCATAATCACAAAATCCACAGGGAAGATGAATTTTCCCACCTTGACAAGCACATCTTCCAAGAACGCCTTACAGTTTGTGCCATTGATCTGTCGGCCCGTTTACGATGTAATTCTTTGTTGAGGTTCTCCCCGAGCTTCGTCTTTGCACCAGCAGCGGAGGCATCAAATTTATACTAGCACTAGAATCACACAAGGCTTTCTTGGTGTATTTCCCTATGGAGTAGAGATGGTGAAGCTGCTTGGGTCTTTCATTTCTTTGGATAAGCGCTGCGGGTAGCGGAGTCATATTCCATATTCACTTCTCGGCTATCTTATTTTCTTGTTGATATCCTTCAAAAATTTTGCATAGTTAGGCATTTGGTTGATTATACGCAAAGGGATATTGATTTCTATCTTCTTGAATGTCGAGAATCTAGAAAATTTCTCTTCCCTTTTTTCTTTTTGAAGCCTTTGGGGGAATGACACTACTTCACATTTAAGGCATTCTCTCATACATTTACGCTCACTACTTCCTTGGTTGTTCGGTCTGTGTATTCTTCTCTTTGCTTCTATTGTCTTTCGGGTTTGCTCTTCTCACCTTATTTCAGTTTCTTTTTTGTTTGCCATTAGTCTCTTATTTCCTTTCTTTCTTGCTGTAGTTGCCCACTTCTTTCCCACTTCTTAACTGAACTGCCATGCAGTCCTTTGGATTCTTTTGAGTGTCACTAGGGAATGTACCCTTGCTCTTATTTGGCATACTAAGGGCCAACTACCCTACTTGTGTCTCCAAGTTCTTCAATGAGGCACTTGTATTCTTCTGAAATACTTGAGTATCATACTTGAAAGCTTCCAAGTCAGACAATTTATGTTCATGGAAGTGTATAAGCCTCTTGTTTGTCCCTTATGAACTGCAGCATTTGTTCTTCAAATGGTTGAGTCCTCTATGATACGATAGTCATTCTGCCTTCACCCCCTTGATCTTCTTGCTGAAACCTTGGTGGCTACGTGTATCACAGTGAGGATTTTGTCCATGCCTTGGGCCTTGGGCCTTGTCTTTCAAACTCACCATGAGAAATTCTCATGATTCTCGATCTTCAGACCGTAATGTGTGGGCGGATTGGATTTGGCTTGAAATGGTAATTTCTTGGTTCATTCATGTACTTAACCTCTCAGCCCATGAGTCCTCTTGTTGGTACTTGACACTTCTTCTCGTCATTCTCTTTCCTTTGCTCCTATTTCCATGAAGCGGTGTGCATTTCTTTCTTATTTGTCCATCCCATGCATGATGGCATCTAACTTTGCTTCCATATTTGTCATTTTACTCAGCTCCATGATCCCTTTTCCTCTGTTGTTACCCGTTGAAAACTCAAATGGAGCTTTCATATTGCACTTGGCCAAGTCTTCTATCAGATCCCTAGCCTCTTCAGCACTTTTTCTTTTGAATTCTCCGACAGGAAGCGTCAATGATGCCCTTGGATGTATCGTTTAAGGCATGATACACTATATCCATCTGAGTTTTTAAATCAATTCCATGCGCGGGCACCTCTTGACCCCTCTTGAATCTCTCCCGGCTATATACAGGCTCTCATCTTCCCACTTGGAACAAATGATCTACTGTTCTTCTACGGATGAGAGTTGGAAGAACCTGCAAGTATGCTTTCACCGGCTCTTCCCAGAAATCCAACTGAACCATATGGTAATGACTCGTACCATGTAGCGGTATATCTCTTAAGAAAATGGGAAGAGATGCGGCTTTATCACCTCAGCCTCACTCCATTTAAGCTTCCTTTGTATTTGCCATCACAGAGAAATCTGCCCCGGATGCTCATTGGGGTCTTCAGTGGGGTGGCCAGTGAACTGATGTTGTTGCTGCACCATTTTTATCAAAGCTGGCTTTAATTCAAAGTTGTTTGCATCTACGATGAATTTGTCCCGATTGCAAAATATTCTTCTTTTTGAATGATAGGCCTCCGAGAAATCCTCCATTGTATCGGTCATAGGAGGCCTTAAGGCTCTTGTCCTTTCAACTCTGTCTGGTACATTACTTTTCGTCTGCCATGATTATGTTCTTGCTCTTTTAGTCTTTCTTAAGCTTCTGAGTGTTCTTTCGATTCGGTGTCTGGCGGCAAGCTGATGCGAATCACATTTTCTGTGCATTAAAGGATTTCTGAAGTGAAACATGCACGGATTAATAGGATTAATGGAACCACAAAAATTATTTTCAACATGGCTTGTTAAAACCGGTGGCTGAATGCGCCCTTGTTTATAAAACTGTTTTTTGGTCTTTTCTTTTATAAAATGTTTAGAAAAAATGTCAATTAGCATTTCCACACTGCATTGGGATAATGGGTTATTCAATCTTTTCAATCCCCGACAACGGCACCATAAAACTTGTTTGCCTTTTTCTATATAGACTAAAACCCCCTCAAATTCACATAATTACAAGAGCCTTACACTTCTCTTGCAACCATGTCACTTTGGATAAATTTGCGTGATAAAATAATTCTTTCTTAATGTTCATGATTTAAAAATATGGAGTGCAGTCTGCCAAACCTTTGCAAGTGCCTGAGTCATACAAGTAGTAAAATTTGAATGTAATTCGAGGTATCATTCCCACGGAGATTGACAGGAATTAGAGATCAACTACTGACCTCACGAAATTCTATGCTATTTGAATTTAAAAGACTACATGGTTAATTTTATCTAGAAAAATAAAGATCCTAAACTATTGACTAACTGTTAAACTGAAACAAAACAAAAAAAAAAATGTAATTGACCAAAAATAAATGATAACGAAAATACTGGATTGAATCAGTTTCCTGTGAGAAACGAAAACTATCAAAGAATTACAATGAAACAGTCAATTCTTACACGAAAATACATTGCTCTGTTTTATGTATGGATCTGGATTTGTCCAAGATTGCCTAAATATTTACCCAATTGGATTTCTCCATATTCACTAGTTTTGACCTTGCTTCTCTTAGAAAACAAGATCAAACCCATTTCTGTATTTCTAATTCTCTTGCAAGATCTGGGCATTTTTCTTTCTCAATACTTCACGCTCATTTCTTGATAATTTGCCAAATCTTTGCTTTCCTTCTCGAGTTTTTACAAAATTTCTACCCGCAATTGGTGGCTCATCCTCCAGATCTATTGGCTCGTCCCTTTCCCTTGATCAGATCTCAGCTAACACGGGGTTGGGAGCTTCCCTTTAGATTAAGGTGAACTCTCTGCTTATTTATATTGTTAAATACTCCCTTCCAACTTCAATTATGAGATGGGTTGCTCGGAATGAACTTCGAGCTCAGCGGTTCATCCGTGGTAGTCTAGCATACCCGGAAGTGAATGTTCTCGGCTCGGGAATCTCAACTCACGTGTCACGCGAGGGCATCTTGGAAATCGAGGCAGATACATTCCCTCAAGCTACGGTATTCGGTGCTACCATTGGGAACTTATCGATTCAAAACGACACCAAAGTAAGTAAATCGACCCGAATAATTTTCTCCATATTTTTTTGCAGAAAGGCACATAACTAACTTTATATCAAATCCAGCGGGCTGCGTTCCAGTCTTGCATTGATTAAAGAAATGGAGCCGTCTGATACATCCGTATAATCACAGTAAAAATTGAAGAAATGAATTCCATAAATTTGTCTACATTTCATAAATTTTCAGGCAGTAATTTTAAGAAGAAAATAACATAAATAAAATCCAGCTCCACTCGTTTCTGCATAGTTCGTAGATTCAGATCCAGAAAAGAATTCAAGAAGAAAGAAAATAAAATAAAAATAAAAATAAAGAAAATAAAATTCTACTCTAAACTATACACTGAGTTCCCCTTCTTTCCCCTTTTTCTAGGTAGTGAAGACGGAAGCTACTTTACTATTCTCATCTTTGTCAATTTATAGCTGTTAAAGAAATTAAGTAGAATCGAAAAAAAAAAAACTCCAGTTGGAATTCTCAAAAGAAAAGCCCAATTCACTGTCTCAGGTCACGACCTCGGGTTGATGTCGTGACCTAGATTCCCTTCATTTGTTCCAATTCAGTTGCGACCAAGTTTCTTAGAAGCTGATTAGTTAGTGGTCGCTCTGCCAGTTGTGGTCGCGGCCTCTACGACCCGGTTGTTCTCGAGGTGATCTCGCGACCTTAGTCTCACGTCGCGACCTCGTTGGATTCCCTTCTATTGCAGCTCTAAGTCACGACTTCATTTTTAGGTTGCAACCTCCTTTTAGTTAATACCCACTTTAGTTAGATTGAGGACTTCCTTTCTTTGTTACCTTTGCATATCCACGACCTCGGTTTTAGGTTGCGACCACATTTACATTTGTTTGCCTTTCCTCGGGTCGACTTTATTTTTCGAGTTGCGACTCCATTTTGGTGTTTTTGCTTTGATTCAGCTGGGAATATATGTCGCGACCTCAATAATTGGTCGTGACTACTTTTGATAGCCCCTTTGCCTTTGAGCAGTCGTGACCTCGATATATTCTCCGAGCTCCACGTTGCTCCTTCACAGTTGCGAGGTTGTCTCAGTTGCTTTAAACATAATTGTGACCTAGATGTTGATGCTCAGAGTGTATCCAGGTCGTGACTAGGTTCTTGACTGATTAAGTGGTCATGACTCCCTTTTTCTTGGTAAAGACTTCGTTTGCGAGTTTTTATGTTACAACCTCAATATTAGGTCACGACATGGCTTTGTAATGTTCTGTGTTTCTTTAGGCCGCGACCTTAGTGATTGGTCACGACCTTTCTTGGGGTCCTTGAATAACAAAATGGTTACAACTTCGATTTCTCCTAGCGGGACTTAGGCTTGAAAAGCCGGTTCGGGTTTCTGTCGCGACTTCATTTACGATTCTCCGTCTTGTAGTTGCAGCTTCCGTCTCTTTGTTGTGACTCCCTATTCAATTCCATGTCGTGACCTCGAGATGATGTCGCGACCTCAATTTGACGTTGCGACCTCAGCTTCTGCTTTGAATAGTTTCTTTCGTCTCAACCACGTTTTCTTGGTCGCAACTTCATTAACTGGTCTTGGTGATGTTGTGACCTGGAAATAACTGAACAAAAGAGCTCACTATTAAGGCTTTCTTTTTCTAGTTCGCGACCTCCTTTCTATTGCATCTTTGAATTCTTCCGAGTTTTTCTTTGGGATTTTAAACCTGGCGTATTTTCTACAAATTAAATTTGAGCAAATTACCCGGGTTTTACGTATATGAATAAACAATTAACTTGTAATAAACTCAGAAAAATGGATTAAAAATAAAATGAGTTTTTAGACTCATCAATATACACATGCTTATTCATGTTTGAACATATCATTTATAGATAAGCTTTTACATATATCATACTTATTTGTCTTATCATGTTTCATTCCATATCATATTTTATTTACATTTTTGCTTCTTGTACTTATCACTATATACGTATCATCGCATAGCAATGCTATGCTTCTCATATCATGTCGTGTCATTTGCATATTCTTGTTATTTATCTTATATTTCATACCTACAAATACCTTAGAAGTGGATACGGGAACTATAAGGACCCGAAGGTGCTATAATCATTTATGCGAGACAATGAACTATAAGGACCGAAGGTCTTTGGTATCATTATTACAAGACAGCTGAAGCCATCTATAAGGGCCTCTAGGCACTATTATCATTATCTGAGATAATGACCATCTATAAAGGGCCAGAGGCGCTATAATGACCCTAACGGGGCAATGATCGGTATGCAATCTTTTCTCCACACATTAGGCATGTCCATCTATCCCTATACTAGGTTCTAAGCAGACAATCTGTTTCTTTTATTTCATTTACAATATATATCCGCATCCTCCCGAATAACTATTGTTATCTGGTAATCATATGCGATATTTTCTTATCATTTCCACATGCATCTTTATTCTTGTAGTATTTAGACATTTATACGTTTTTCTATATGCCTTCATTACACATTTATCTTTCCATCCCTTAATCGAGGAATAACACTACATTTAAACACATTAGCAAATGAGGGCAAGAAACAATGTTTGCCCAACAACCGTCACCTTGGCCGAAGTGTAGAGCGTTTTCATATAATTTTATACTTATGCGAACCCACTTTCATTGCTTAATGGATCACATTAGTCGATGGAAGATTATTAGAATTAACGGAAGAGAGGAACAAAAATAGAGCTTACAAGTACGCCTAGGTGAACCTTCGCTATGCTTAGGCGGAGAGGTTCGCCTAGGCAGAGCATGCTACACCTAGGCGGACCAGAAAGTGAAAAAACCTTGGCTCGGGTCCGCTTAAGCGAAGGAGCCTTCGCCTAGGCGGAGCTCTACGCCTAGGCATGCACTCCTACACCAAGCGTAGGGGTGTCGGGTTGAATGCAGAAATGGCCAGATTTGGCCATTTTCACCGGAAATTTCCTTCTAAATTACAACCAACTCAACCAAAAACACATTTATAAACCATAAAACTCATTTATACCAACTAACAACACTTCTAAACATCAATTCCATACCATTCCATACGCTTTTTCCATACTAGTATTCCATACATAATCTAAACATATGTAGATTCCATACCTTTGCTTTTCCTTCTCTTTTCTTCTAACTGCTTCTTCCTTAGCTATACTCTTCTTCTCTTCTTTTATTTTCTCTTCTCTTCTCTCTCAACCGGTTTGCCCTATCCCAAAGCCAAAATGAGATATTTTGTTAAGGTCGTGTTTGGCCTTGTCTTTTATTTTGCTTTAATTTTTCCCTTGCATTTCAGTCCTTCATTTTCACTTTAATTGCAATTCAACTAATTCATATTTCCACTTTAGCATATAATCATATTATGTTATGACCCTTGGGTTCTCAATGTCAAATTATCAATTTATCCTTTGCTTTTGTATTAATTCCGAGTTTTTATCCTTGTCACTTTTTGCATTTAAATTCTAGAAAAATACCATTTTTACTTATTTTATACCCTAAACATGTTATAAAACTTTCAGGGTATAATTTGGGGTGTTATAGGACATGTTTTCGAAGGAGTTTCCAGGATTGCCTCCATAGAGAGAGATTGAGTTCGCAATCGACGTTGTTCAGGGTGCCACTCCGGCATCCATTACACCTTATCGAATGGCTCCGGTGGTGTTAAAAGAATTGAAGCTTTAGTTGCAAGAATTGTTAGAGAAAGGATTTATTCGTTAATTCATATCACCATGGGGAGCTCGGTGCCTCTTTGTTAAAAATAAAAGATGATGCGCTTTGGTTGTGTGTTGATTATAGGCAAGCCCGAACAAAATGTGAGGAAGAACAAATATACATTCACAGGGATTGATGACTTGTTCGACCAATTGAAAGGTGCAAGTGTCTTTTTGAAGATTGACTTGCGATCTGGGGATCATCAATTAAGGATTAAGGATGCGGATGTGCATAAGACGTCGTTTAGAACGCAATATTGACATTATGAGTTCCTTGTAATTCCATTTGGGTTGACAAATGCTCCAGCGACTTTCATGGACTTAATGAATCGTGTTTTTCGACTGTATGTAGATCAATTTGTCATAGTGTTTATAGATGACATCCTTATGTATTTAAAGGATCGGGAAGATCATGAGACACACCTTCGAGTAGTGCTAGAAACCTTGAGAAAGGAACAGTAATATGCCAAACGGAGCAAATGCGAATTTTGGTTAAGAGAAGTGTCCTTTCTTAGACACATTGTATCAGAAGAAGGAAATCAAGTGGATCTAAGGAAGATAGAGGTGACTATTGAATGGAAACCATCGAGAAATGTCACGGAAGTGCGTAGTTTCTTGGGATTGGCAGGTTGCTACAGAAGGTTTGTTAAGGGGTTTTCGATGACTGCGACCCCAATGATAAGATTGCTCCAGAAGAATGTGAGATTTGAGTGGAGTGAAAAGTGTCAAGCTAGTTTTAAAAAGTTGAAAGCATTCTTAACCGAGGCACCGGTCCTTACTCAGCTAATCTATGGTAAAGAATACATTATTTTTAGTGATGCTTCATTAAATAGACTTGGATGTGTCCTTATGCAAGAGGGCAAAGTGGTAGCTTATGCTTCAAGGCAGTTGAAGCCGCATGAAAAGAACTACCCTACGCATGATTAGGAATTGGCCACCATTGTGTTTGCATTGAAAATTTAGAGACACTATCTTTATGGAGAAAAGTGTTTCATCTACACCGATCACAAAAGTCTTAAGTATTTGCCCTTGCAAAGAGAGCTTAACTTGAGACAACGTAGATGGGTGGAATTGATCAGGATTATGAATTGTGGTGATTATCATCACAGGAAGGCTATGTAGTAGTAGATGCTCACGGGCCAGAAGAAAGTCGGTACAAGCGCTTCTACGGTTGAATGCTCATTTGTCATTATCGAACTGATGGTGCATTGGTGGCGAAATTGATAGCAAAACCCGGTTTGTTAAATTAGTGCTCGAGGCCGCAAAGAATGATGAAAATTGCGGCAATTGTAAATCCCGAATAGAATTGGGAAAGAGCGAGTTTATAGTGAAGAGAGGATGGATTCGTGTGCTCGAGATTAGGTTTGTGTACCCGATGATGATGAATTGAAGGAAATCCATTCTTAAAGAGGCTAATGGATCTTTCTATGCACCCTAGTAGCTCAAAGATGTATCAGGATTTAAAGACTTCATACTGGTGGTTCGGAATGAAAAGAGATGTATCGGAATTTGTGACCAAGTGTATAGTGTGTCAAAAAGTAAAGGCAGAACATCAAGTTCCTTCGGGATTATTGCAGCCTATTAAAATACCCGAATTAAAATGGGACCGAATAACAATGGATTTTGTGGTCGGGTTACCAGTGACAAGAAGAAAGCATGATTCAGTTTGGGTCGTAGTAGACCAATTGACGAAGACAACTTACTTCCTACTAGTGAGAACCGACTATTCACTTGACAAGCTGACAGAACTTTACATAAAGGAAATAGTTTGGTTACATGGGATTCCAATATCGATCATTTCATATAGAGATCCGAGGTTTACCTTGAGATTTTAGTGGAAATTGTAAGAGGCTTTAGGCACTCGATTGAATTTCAGCACATCGTTCCACCCACAGATGGATGGACAATCAGAAAGAGTGATCCAAGTGTTGGAAGATATGCTAAGAAGTTATGTGATCGACTATGAGGGTAGTTGGGATAGACACATCCCTCTAGTCGAATTTGTGTATAATAATAACTTCCAGTTGAGTAATGGAATGGTGCCTTACGAGGCTCTCTAAGGAAGAAAATGTAGAAAGCCATTGTGTTGGACCGAGTTAACCAAGAAGAAGATAACTGACCTCGATTTGATTCAAGAAATCAAGGAAAAAGTGAAAATTATTAGAGAAAGATTGAAAGTGACCACGGATAGACAAAAATCCCAAGCCGACATGAGAATAAAGGATATTCGATATGAGATCGACGAGAAAGTATTTTTGAAAGTATCGCCTTGGAAGAAGGTAATGAGATTTAGGAAAAAGGGCAAGTTGAGCCCTAGGTTCATTGGTCCATATGAAGTGATTGAGAAAGTGGGTCCAATAGCATACACATTAGCCTTACCTCCAGATTTGGAAAAGATCCATAATGTTTTCCATGTGTCAATGCTAAGGAGGTACAGGTCAGACCCATCACATGTAGTATCTTCAGAGACAATTGAGCTTGGCGGTTGGCGTGCGAAGAAGGCTTATAAGAGATTCTGGTCTAGAAGTCAAAGAATTGTGAAGTCTTGAATTCCATTAGTCAAAGTGTTGTGGAGAAACCACAGGCCAGGAAGCCATGGGAAGCGAAAGTTATGCGGCAGCTTAATACCCTCAAATGTTGAGAGAGGGTAATTTTCGAGGGCGAAATTCTTTTAAGGAGAGTTGTAATGCCACGAAAATGCTCTAATATTTTATAACATGTTCAGGGTGTAAAATAAATTAAGAATTATATTTTTCAGTTTAAAAGGCTAAAACAAAAAATGATAAAAACCGAAATTTTACGAGGCCAAATAATGTTTTGGTAAAAATGTCAAATAGAGAACCTAAGGGTCATAAATGAGAGTCTAAATGTTAAATGAAGAAATGAAATGAGTCAAGTGAAAATGAAATTGAAATGAAGTGAAAATGAAAGTGAAATGAAAATTAAAATGAAAAATTGGAGGAAAATAGGAATTTATATTACCGTGACAAAGCCTTATGAAGACTTAAGGCTTAAGACCAAATTTGGTCTTGTAAATGTCATTTCTCGCATTTGGAAAAAAGGGAAAGAGAGAGAAAGGCTAGGGCAAATTTCAGTTGAGAGAAGAAGAGAGGGATTTGTGATTTCTTTTCCATGTAGTCAAGGGACAAGTTGATAAAGAAGAAGGAAGAAGAAAGGAAAGAGAATCAAGATTTAAGGTATGAAAAATCAAACCCTAACCCTCTTTCTACTTGTGTTTGGGTTTAATAAAACCCTAAATGTGGTATAAAAGTGTTTTGAAAGGATTATGCGATTCATTTTTTGGGTTGTATTAGGTAAGATTGCATGAGTATAATGTGGTTTTGGATTGTTTGTTGATGAATTTTTGTACTTGAAATGATATTTCGAGTTGTTGTCGAAAAATTTTAAAAACCCTTGTTTTTTTTTTGGCTATAAGTTAAGTTATAATTATCCAAATTTAGTGATTCCAATTGTTATAGAACCATACGATCTAGAGCTAAAAATGTATAGAAGGGACCAGGAGAAAATTGTAGCTCTAAAGCTCCGGGATATGGGCTTAAATGTAAGTTTGGTGGTATGGGTGTACTTCATTTAGTTATGGTGCAGTGTTTAGTATAAGTTGAGTTTCACTTATCCAAATTGAGTGATTAAAATTTTTGGGTAAACTAGAATTCTAGAGGAATAATTTACTTGAAGGAATTTTATGCAATTTTTAACCCCAAAGTGCCCATAAATCTTTCAAATTGGAGCTATGTGAAAGAATAATCTGATTCTATTTTGCAAATTAGAGTAGTCTAGATGTAAAATGCAATAACTTGAGTTTTGGTGATCCAAATTGGATGATTCTAATTTGAGAAGAAACCTTCAGACATGATTCAAATGATTGAAGAAATAAGTACAATTTATTGAGTTGAGATCCCTGAAATCGAGAATAACAATAGTAGCAGAATTGAAATTTGGGCATACAGACCAATTTGGCATTAAAATTCCGTAACTTGAGTTTGGGTGATCCAAATGAGATGATTCCAATTCATACTGAAACTAGAATCATAGAGATATCATTTTTGTGAAGGAAGAATGAGCAAATATATAGCTTATGTGGCCCCAGAAAATTTTTCAAGTGAAAGTGTATTGGGTAGACATCAACCCTAACCAAAAATTATAGAATGCACAATTGATTTTTTTTCTTGGGTTGTTATTTGATAGTGACATATTTGTGATGGATTAGGGGTTGGTGACGAGGAAGCTTGACCCAAGAATGGGATTCCGAGAATAGGAATCAAAGAGCGACAACCTTTTTGGGTTTGTTTTTCACACTTTTTTTCTTATTTCGGTTTTGTGTTTTGTTTGTCAAAATAAATCTAAAAGGTTTTATATAAATATGCATGTGTGCTCCGTTTAAGCCATAAATTAATTGGTTTGTTCTCCACTTCTCTCTCTATTTCTAAAATGTTTGATGGATTATGAAATAAGTGGATTTATTGAAATGAATTGCAATAAATAGCATATTGATTGGTTTTAAATTGATTTGATACAACTGATTTTGAAATGAATTGCACATGAAAAATTGCATGAGTATTGGAAACCAAGTATTTGGATATAAATGTATATACACTATTGTAAATTGCTATGAATGATTTGAGCGCCCTTGCTAGAATGTTAACCATTAAATTCGAGTTAAGGATAGATTGGTAAACGATAAAAATTCAAATATGGCTTGATCTTGCCTTTGAGCGTAATGATGTGTCACTCCGTCAAGTAGCCCAGCAGGGATAATGTCAGTAGTGTTCACGAAATGATTTTAATAACCGGAGTTAGTAATAGAAGCGGGACACGTCTCCGGTGGTCGTTATCCTATGCCAAAGTAGGTTCAGAAATTAAACAGGGCAAAATGAAAAGAAATTTTGAAATGCATGATTTGTATTAGAATGATTTATTGCATATGAAACTACATGATTAAAATGACCAATGATTCAATTTGATTTATCTGAAATGAAAATATACATATATGTATTATCTTTGCATTGGTTATTGAAAAAATTGTCTGTGACATTGATTTAGAAAAATGCATGATTTACTTAAGAAATGAAGAGCGTGCAGAACCATTAAGCATGAAAATGATTAGCGCGTTGTTTTATCATCACGCAAGTACGAGTGAACAGTACAAGGAAAAGACGCCTTGGATTGAGTCAAACGTCAAGGCTTCACGGAGTTGAAGTAAAGCTCGACCATCCATTCTGAAATATATTTGACACTTTTGTACCTCACAGTTTTTGTAAATATTTTGGTATTAAAAGCGACTTATAATGTTGTAATGTATAAAGGTAGTAAATGGGCCAAATGGGCATGTAATGCCATATTTAATGGAAAATGTGTGAAAACAAAATGATGGGTCCCCCTTGAGTTGAATTAGTAATATACAAATATATTTTCTAAAAGATAAATATCCTTTACAAAATGAGCATTGGAGATGTGTTTTATTGACAAAAGAAAAATGAATTGGATTCGAAAAGAGGACCGCGTCCCATATCCGGTTAGACCTTCGGGTCGGGTCGGGTACGGCGACGCGGGCCGCCACAGTTGCGACAAAATCTAGCCTAGGGTTTATTTTTTTAAACCTATGTCGCAACATAATTATGCCCTAATGAAGTAAAATAATGTCGCGGCATAAAGAATTATGTCACAACATAATTTCCTGCAATACATAAAAGGCTAGGGCAATCCTTGTCATGACAAAAAGAAATAATGTCGTGCCAGAGCAAAAATAATGTCGCGACATAAAGAAATAATGTCTTGACAGAGAAAAAATAATTGCATGACATAAAGAAATAATGTTGCAACAATACAGTGCATTGTCCTCAAAATTGCAATTTTAACATTTTCAACCAATTAACACACAAATAGTATTCAATAAATTCATACCACTCAAATCATACTTGTGAAGACATGCCAAATAGCAAAGAACTTCAATTCAAGTATGAAAAGTACATCTCATTTCTTCACTTAGCTTCATTCAATCATGATGATAATCAAAATATTCAAGGAATGAGCACAACAAAGCTACTTTTCATTTTTTGCTCCATAAAAATACACTCCCCTAAACTTCAATTTTGCATTATCCTTAAAGAACAAGTTAGGGAAAAAGAAAGACTCCCCTTTGTAGCACTTTCTGCATAATGAGTTTGAGATAGAATGCTTCCAAATTAAAAATCCATTTCTAATTTCATCTTCATTGTCCTGAAAAGTCAACAAAAGAAACTTAACTAATTATAAATTCAAAATAAAACTCAAAAGCTATTCTACTAAATTATCTAAACTAATTAAACACGGGGATGAAACAAAATCAAACTGTCAGACAATTCCAAAATTTATTGATTGGCTCCAAAGTAAATTTGCTCATGTTTTATGTCTTTTCTTCCAGACATTTCTTTACTTAAAAATGCTCTTTCCTTCAGCAAAATTCTTCCATCTCTTATGAATTTGGAGTTAATCTTCATTTATGTTCCCTCCAAGATAATGCTTTAAAACCATTCACCTTAAACTCATTTCCATAATTAGTTTTCAAAGTTACTACTCCAAATGGTGTACTTGCAACTATGTGTAAGGACTACTCCATCTTAACTTTAGTTTTCCTAGAAACAGCTTGAGCTTGGAATTGTACTATAGGACTAGCTCTCCTGCTTTGAACTCTCTCCTCAGAATTTTCTGATAATGCCACTTCTTAGTCTTATCCTTTTGAATTGTAGCATTATCTGTAAACTTCATTCTCAACTCTTCAGTTCATTCATTTGGAGTAATCTCTTATAACTTTGGCAGCACGAGTCATAGTTCGATTTTCTTGATGGCTATGGCTATATTACAGTTTTAGATTGAGATGACAAAGCTTCCCAAATACAATTCTGTATGTGGAAATTCCAATATAGGGATTTATAAAGCGATTCACATAGCCACAATCGTCATACAGCTTTAGAGACCAGTCTTTTATGCTTGAGTTCATTGTTTTCTCTATAATCTTCTTTATTTCCATATTGGAAATCTCAGCTTGCCCATTTGACTAAGGGTGATAAGACAATCCCATTACATGTCTGATTCCGTATTTGCTCATGAGTTTTTCAAACACTTTGTTTGCAAAATGTCTTCCCTCATCACTAATGATTTTTTTAGGTGCTCCAAATATGCTCAAAATATTTCTTTGAATGAATCCATATTTGTGATGGCATCATTTCTAGGATCAATATGTTTCTGGATTAGATAAATCTCTGACTAGGAATGTATAGATTTCCAAATGAGGATGAGAAAGGTCCCATGAATTCTATCCCCCATACATAAAAAATTTGCACCACCAAGATTCCTTGTAGGGGCATCTCATTTCTTTTGCTTATGTTGTCCATTCTCTAACATTTATCACAATGTTTCACCCATTCAGAATAGTCTCTTAATAGAGTAGGCCAATAAAAACCTAATTAGAGAATTTTATGGGCAGTTCTATCTTCTGCAAAGTGTCCTCCATATGGTGATGCATGACATTTATCAAGAATTTTTTCCTATTCTATTTCTAGTACACATCTCCTGATAATCATATCTGCTTCTCTTCTAAAAAGTAGTGGGTCATCCCATATGTAAAATCTGCTATCAGTTCTCAACTTTCTTTTCTGTTGGTAGCTGAACTCAAGTGGCATAATTCCACAGGATAAGTAATTCACAATATCAACATACCAGGGTACTTGGACTAATAACTGAAAAGGCTGCTCATCAGGAAATTTTTTTGCTATTTCAATTCCCTTTTCCTCTTCAGTATGCTTTTCTAATCTGGACAAGTGATCAACTATCACATTGTCACTATCCTTCTTGTCTTTGATTTCTAAATCAAACTCTTACAGCAGTAATACCCATATGATCAGTCTTGGTTTTGCATCTTTCTTTGCCATCAGATATTTAATTGATGCATGATCAATGTGCATTATAACATGGGACCCTAATATGTAAGGCCTGAATTTTTCACAAGCAAAAATCATTGTCAACATCTCCTTTTCTGTGGTAGGGTAGTTTTCTTGTTCCTCATTGAAGGTTTTGCTCGCATAGTATATGGCCCTGAATATCTTTTTAGTTCTTTGTCCCATTACTGCTCTCATTGCATAGTCAATGGCATCACACATGATTTCAAACTCTTTGTTCTAGTCAAGTGTTGCCATGATGGGAGTTGTAACCAATCTGGACTTAATTTCATCAAATGTGAATCTACATGATTCATCAAAATCAAAGTTTTCATCATTTTCCAACAATCTACATAATGGTCTAGAGATTTTTGAGAAGTCCCTTATAAATCTCCTGTAAAATCCAGCATGTCCTAGGAAACTTCTTATCCCTTTAAATGTTGTAGATGGCAAGAGAGTTTTTATGACAGAAACCTTTGCTTGGTCTACTTCTAACCCAACTACAGAAATCTTGTGCCCCAAGACAATACCCTACATTACCATGAAATGACATTTTTCCCAATTCAAAGCTAAGTTATTGTCTTGGCACCTCTAAAGTATTGTTTCCAAATTTTCTAAGCATTTCTCAAAACTAGATCCATATATTGAGAAGTCATCCATGATGATTTCCATAGCCTCTTCCACCAAATATGAGAATATAGACATCATACACCTTTGAAATGTGGCTGGAGCATTACATAATCCAAATGGCATCGGCTTCAGCAAGGTGTCATCGAGACATATATAAATGTAGTATTCTTAGTCCTCAAGGGCTGGAAATACGATTATATCTAAAATATCCATCAAGAAAATAAGAAAGGGGTGTCACCTTCTTATTTGTCCCTCCATCTGTCTGTTAATGTAGAATCAATTTGTTCTCCTCATTTTCGATTACAATGAATCCACCCTTCTTGGGAACCACATGAACTAGGCTCACCCAAGGGTTGTCTGAGATTGCATATATAAAGCCTACATTCAACCATTTCAGTACTTCTTTTTTGACTTCTTTCATTACTAGATTCAATCTTCTTTGATGTTCAATGGAGGTCTTTGCATTTCCTCGAAGTTTATGCATGCAAATAGAAGAGTGATTCCTTTCAAATCTTCTACTAAACTGAACAATTGCTTCCTTGTATTTTCTAAGAATCTCCAACAGTTTCTACTTTTCAAGCTTATTCAATGTAGCTGATATGATCACAGGTTTTGCTTTTTCTGGTCCTAAGCATGCTTCAAATGTCTAGGTAATTCCTTCAAGGTTAACCCTTATGAACTTGTTTCTATTTCTTTTGCCTTCTCTTTATTATTGCTTGATTTTTATGTACTATTCTCATTCAAACTTAAGATTATTTCCTTTAAATCAAAATTGAAAGTCAGGAATTCACAATCAAGAACCTCAAGATAGTGGAAATTCATCTCATTTTCATTGATTGAATCCTAAAAATTACAACTAAAAATCAGTTCAGGACTAATGGGAACTATTTTTCTATAGTCTTACAACCCTCTGCTACATTGTTTGTTTGGCTTTTTTTAGGTTGAAGTGTCTTTGCTTCTTCCTTCTAGAGTGAGTTCTCCTTTGTTAACATCTATGAAAGCAACTCTAGTGGCCATGAAAGGTCTTCCCAGTAGTAGTGGAATTTGTGTATCTTCCTCCATATCCATAATTACAAAGTCCAGAGGGAAAATAAATTTTCCCACCTTGATGAGTACATCTTTAAGGTCCTGCGGATTTATGCCATAGTCTATCACGCCATCTATAGGGTCATAGCTATGGGGAGTAAGCTCCCCCAGGCTCAGTGCTGCCACTCTGGGACAGTGGCATCAAGTTGGTAATTGCCCCTGAATCACACAATGCCTTCTTAAATTCAACATTCCCAATGGTGTAGGGAATGGTGAAGCTGCTATGATCCTGCATCTTTACTGCGAGCTTCTCTGAATCCAGCACCTTGCATGGCTATCACCTCCTGCTTCTTCTTCAACAAATCTCCTCTTCTTACTCAGAATGTCCTTTAGAAACTTAGCATAGTTAGGCATCTGAGCTAATGCTTCAGCAAAAGGTATATTAATCTCTATTTTCTTGAATAGATCCAAAAATCTAGAGAACTACTCCTCCATTTTGCTTTCTAAAGTCTCTGAGGGGATGGAACAACAGGCATGTAGGCTTGTATTTCCTTTTTCTTTTTCAGTATTCTTTTCTCCACATGCTGCTCAATCTGCACCTCTTCTTTCTCAGTCTCTTCAACCAATTATGAACTGCTCAACTTGTCATCTGTTCCAATTTCTTCTTGCTTTTCTTTTTCAGTCTTTTTCTTATCTTCTTCTTTTCTACTCTCCAACTCTCTACCACTCCTCAGAGTCACCACCATACAATCCTTAAGATTCTTCTTTATATCACTAGGGAAGGCATCCTTGGATTGGTTTTGTTGTACTAGAGCCAGTTGCCCTACTTGTGTATCCAAATTTTTTAGAGAGGCATTAGTGTTGGCCTAAAACACATTTGTGTTTGCCTAAAATGCTGCTAGTTTAGCAATTTCTACTCATGGATATTCAACAACCTCTTATTCTCTCCCATGAATGTCAGCATTTGATCTTCAAAGGTTTGAGATCTCCTTTATCCGGGATTTTCTACTCTTTGACTCGCTTTCTGTTGTTGTCCTTGGAACCCTTATGGAGCATACTGTTATTAAAAATTCTGCATTAGTCTTGGACCTTACTGTGCTCCACCTCCATACGAGAAATTCTCATGGTTCCGTAGTGCTGGTGTGTAATGGGTTGGCAAGTTGATATTGGGCTTAAAGTTGTAGCTTTTGTTTCCATTGACAAACTAAGCCTCCTCAACTTGATCTGAGACCCTCGCTAGGCTAGTCCTCGTGACACTATATACCTTCATTTCCTTCCATTGTCCCCACTTCATGTGCTGAATGCATTCTTCTTTCTTGGTTTCCCAATTTGTTCATCAATGCATCAAGTTTGGCTTCTATGGCAATCATCTTGTTCAGCTCTACCACCCCACTTTCTTTCAGTCTGTTGTTGCTCCCTAAAGTCTTAGATGGAGCTTTGTAGTTGCTTTTTGCTAGATCTTCAATCAACTGTCTTGCCTCTTCAGCACTCTTCCTCTTGAATGCTCCACGGTAGCCTGCATCAATTATACCTTTGGAGGTGTAGTTCATAGAGTGGTAAAAGATGTCCATTTGAGTGGTTAAATCTATTCCATCGAGAATTGGCGTATTTTATTGATCTCTTATATCTCTCATATGCGTGCTCAGACTTATCTCTCCTTGTTTAAACACTATGATTTCCCTTCTCATTTCTGAAGTGAGGCCAGGAGGAAAGAATCTACTCATGTAAGCCTCCACCAACTCTTCCCAATTGTTCACTGATCCATATGGTAGTGATTCAAACCAAGTGGTTGCCATATCTCTATGTGAAAAAAGGAAGAGTTGCAACTTGATCACCTCAGGTCTCACCCTATTCAACTTTACTGTATTTTCCATCCTTAGAAATCTTCCCATATGCTCATTGGGGTCTTCCCATAAGCTTATAAATCATTTTCAGTAGCTAACTCAGCTACTAGAGTTAAAATTATATTTGTAAATATTCTGAAATTTTTGATAAAACAGAAAAATGTCCAAATTAGCAATTATCTCTTTGATTGGAATATTGATGTTTAAATTCTCTTTTAAATCCCCGACAACGATGCCATCAACTTGTTGTTGACCAAAATATGTGATCACCCAAATTTCTGTCACTGCTACCTAGAACTATTCAGTCCCCTATAGTGGTGCCAAAAACTTGATTATGACTGAGGATTACAAGATAATATTTTATGATGTGTATGTAATAATGAAAATTTATTTGGTCTAATTCTCTGCAAGTACACAGGTCATACAAGTAATAAAAGTGGATTTTAAGTCCAATTTTCATTCCCACGAGGATTTATTAGAGATCCAAAGATCAATTACCCAAACTACTCAAGATCCTTACTATTTGAACTCAAAGTACAAATTTGATTTGTTTAGACTACGAAAAAATGACTAATTAAAATTCATTAACTATAATAGAAAATAAAAATGAATTGGAATTGAGAGTTCATTGAGTAAAGTTAAAATTGGGAAATAGATCAATGTATGATTATCAATTTATTTTTGCATCATTCTCTAACATAATTCAGCCATCAGTTTGAAATCTAAACTTGTCAAAGATGCAAAATATTATAGTTTGGATTCCTCCATACATTACACCTTTCACAAATTAGAGAATCATATTCCTTCTAGACACATGGGTCTAACCAGTTACTTGTAGGATCTAACCCTCTTTCTATGAAATGGGTATTTTTCCTTTCTAGTACTTCACACATTGTTCCTAGGACTGAAGCATTTTTGTCCCCATAGATAGGACAATGAAATCCTTCTCCAATCTAATTGGTATCTCATCCTTCGAATTTGAGTAAACTTTCTATCTCCTTTATTAGATCTATGCTAACACGGGATCAAGATCATTCCATCAAACACAGGAGAAACCTCTAATCAATTAAACTGATACATCAATCAACTAATCCTCACACCATGAGTAAATTAGTGATTTATCAGAGTAATTTTCCAGAGTTCATTAATTCCATAATATTAGTCTAGCATACCCCCAAGTAAGTGGTCTATACTCTTTGAAATTTCCATCTCTATGTCACTCGGAGGGCCTCTTGGAAATTAGAGCAAGATAAAGCCCCTTTTTGGGTACAAGCTACTAATATTAAGAACAATTAATTTCAAGAACAACACCAATTAGATAAATTCAAGATTTCTAACTCTGACATTCTTTTAAGTTGTGGAGAAAATGATAACTAACACCAATCCATTCCCAAAGGAAGCTCAGTCTTTCAATACTGAAATGCGAATAACAACGACTAACAAATCAAGAAAATTTACTGAAATTACAAACTAACTAAAATAAATGAACTCATAAAATTTCCAAATTCCATTGAAGTAGGATAGTAATGAAAACCAAATTTTTACAATGAACCTAGCTCAAACTTTGCTTGAGATCAACGCCGAATCCAAGCTACTAACTAAAATGTAGCTAAAACTAAATCGACCCAGAAAGAAATAAAGAAAATAAAGAAAACTAATATACAAATGAGACTCCAGCTACCCAGATATTCCAGGTTCGGCGGAAGTTGGGCACAATGCCTTATGTGCTTCTATTTATAGGTTTTCAAATGATGAGCCACACTTCGAAATTTGGTGTGGATTCCAAAAGCGGCCCCGGTTGCAGCTTTGTCGCGATAGAGAAAGTTATGTTGCGAAATTGTAGCTATTTTGTCCTCTAGATTTGTTGTGGCTTCCAATGTTATGTCGCGATAGTGTTTTGTGTCTTTTTCTTGAATTATGTTGCGACATACTTTGAAAATATCACGACAGAGCTCAGCTGAATTTTTATTGTAATTGTCACAACATAAGTGTCTTATGTTGTGACATTTCTTTCATGCCTTGCAGTGTTAATACTTGAATGGTATGTCGGGACATTAAAAGCTTTGTCATGGAAAAGTTCCTTCTTACTACTCTTCATTATGTCGCGACATAAATTTCTTTGTCACGATAGAGTTTCTCAACCTTTAGGTTTGTTTTACGTCGCGACATAAGTTTGGAATGTCATGACATACATTAACTCGTTTGCTCTAACAGTGTCACGACAGTCTTCGAAAATGTCACGACATTCTGCAATTCTCTTCTAGGCTTTTCTCTTCAATTAATGTTGCGACATAACTTCCGATTGTCGTAACAATATCTCTACCTTCAGCTCTTCATTATGTCACGACATAAATTTCTGTGTCACAACATTCTTTCTGTAGTTCGTCTCAACCTTTGTCATGACAAGAAAATTCTATGTTGCGACAAAGTTCCCTCTCAGCATTATGTTGTGGTTGTTGCAACATAAAACTTCCCTGTCGCAACATAGCCTTCTTGCCTTACGTTGTTGACTTTTGAACTTTATGTCGCGACATATTTCTTGCCTTGTTCTTGTCATTATCTGAAATGTTTGTCACAACATAAATCCTTTCTCACAGCCAACTTGACTTGACTTGTCTCTTTAATCTGCCATTTTGTGTTGCGACATAGTTTTGTTGTGTAGAGACATTCTTTCTTCCCTCTTTAGTTCTTTATGTTGCGACCACGGTTTGATATCTCAAGAAAAATTGCATTGCCACACTATTGCTGATCAATGTCCGCGACAAAGCAAAAGAATGTCGCATTCTTCTTTACAAGACTTCTCGAGGCAATGTCGCGACATAAAAATCCGACGCAACATAGTTACGTCTTTGATCTTCGTGCATCGTGACATTACGAAGTTATGTCGCAACATTTCTGCCTTAGTCAATTTTTTTGCTGCTTTTCTTACTGGGTTTGTTTTTTCTATATTCAAAACCTGCAAACACACAAAGTTGGTGATTATTCCATAATTCTGCATTAAAATGAATCATAAACTGCTGAAAAAATGCAAGAAAAATGGATTAAAAATATATGAGTTTAAAACTCATCACTTATGTCTTCAAGAATTGTCGTGACAACTTCCACTTGATGTTCAACTACTGATTTCTTGAATAATTGTCAAGTCGTTATTAAATTTTCCGCGAAATTTTGTGTTGTTGATCTCCAGGATTTTTCTCAGATTGTCGTGACACTACTACTTGACATTCCTCTTGGATTTATGTCGTGACAACTTTCATTTGATTCTTCAAGTACTATTTTCATAATTATCGTGACAACATTTGAAATGTCAAGACAATTAGTTTACTTTCTGTTGTGTCACGACATTTGTTGAAATGGCACGACAAATTTTGCTTTCTGTCTTAGTCTTTTCAACTGCTTTTCTTGTTCTTTTTGCGTCTTTTACTCTTGATTCCTGCAAAACAATAATATTGGTGAAGACTCCATAATTTTGCATTAAAATGAACATTAAGGCCTCAATTATGCATGAAAAAATGGACTTAAAACTAGATGGGTTTCACACTCATCAAACTCTCCCAAACATAAAGTTTTGCTTGTCCCTAAGCAAGAAAAGAATCCTTGCTTGTCCTTAATCAAATTATATCGACTTTAAGGTCATTTTTCCTGTTCATCATCACTTTCACATTGTTCAACACTTGAAGTCCATAAATTGTCAATTGTGATATGAATAACAAAAAAACTTCAATTCTAAAATGAAAAAGAATTTCAATTAAGTTCACTTAATAAGCATATAATTCATAAATTGGAAACAACTCAAGTCTTGATCCCTGATTTGTGAGTGTGAGTTGGTCTTCCCTATTCAAAAAATTTGCAGGTTAGGTAAGCTTATGAGATATTATGTTGAAGAAATGAAGCCTCCTCAGATTGACTTATGTCTCATAGGCTTGTTAGTCATATTATTATCCACTAATGTAGGCATAACACCACCTTTAGGATCAAATAGGTCTTTCAGGCTTGTAATGTGTGGCTTGGGTACTTGGGTAGATAACTGGACATTTAAGGCTCAAGTTTTAAATGCACCTCTGACACTGACATTTACATTTACTCTTCTCATTCTCCATTTTCTACTAACATCTACTTTCAAGCACCTGACTTGTTTTGGTGCATCGGTTGCATACTCTCCATTATGGCATTTCTTTTGATACATTAGGTTGTAGTCGGTTCACAGTACTAGAAGCTCTTTTCTTTTCGTTTATGTTCAAGGTTTTGGGAATGGTGCAATGTTTTGCCTTCTTAAGCTTTCTACCACCCTTAGAGAGCTTTAGTTAGTAACTCCCATACTAGTTGGCATTAGGGTATTAGTTACTGAAACACCCCTAAGAACTTAATGGCTCAAGGGAGGAAGGCTACATGACAAAACACACTCCCCTTTGATACTTTTGTAATTTTATAACCTCTTGTTTTTCTATTATGCACATCTATTGGTGCAATCTTTTCTTCATTTCTTTATCTTAATTGATTATTCTCTCACATCCCCTGATCTCATCCTTCTTCACATTACAAATTATACTCCCCTAAATGAATGAAAGCATTTTTGTCTCTTTTTCTTTAATGAAAAAGAAAATTTAAGCTAAATAGATTAGAGGTTTCACTGAGTTGAAATAACAATGGGAATGGGATCAATGTTATGATCATCAATTTGCGTGTGGTTAAAAAACAATATAGTCATGGACTTTAATTCTGGATTTGTCCAAGAGTAGAGTAGTATAACCTTTGAATACCTCGTAACACTATACATTTCACTCTTTAGAACACCATATTCCTAAACCAGGTCAATAGGTCTAAGTGGCTACTTTTAGGATTTGATTTTCTTTCTAAGATCTGACAGTTTTTCCTAAACCAGTACTTCACAATCATTTCTCATCAATGAAGTCTTCTTACCCCCATAGACAAGATAACACAAGCCTCCTTCAAGTTAATTGATATCTCAATCTGTAATTTGGTCAAAATAATCACTCACATCTTATAAGAGCACAAACATTCTCTCAAACCGAGATGAACTCTCTCAATATTAAAATGATCAATCACCAGATGGTCCTTATGCCTCGGGAACACATTTATGCTATCACCTAGAAAGCAACTTGGAAGTTAGAGGTTACAACATCACCCATGATTCATCATAGTGATATTTAGAGTGCATTAATTCTAAAGGTATAAGCCTAGTCTACCCCTAAGTTACTGCTCCTTGCTCTCAGGTAGTCCATCTTTGTGTCACTCAAAGGGATCCTGGAAATCAGAGCACAGATACATCTATTTTTAGGTATACTCTGCTAATACTTAGAACAGTTCTTTTAAAGAACAATATCAATTAAATCAATCCAATACTCAAACCAACAACATTCATCTAAATAATACAAAATGATAACCAAAACATCAACCCTTCTCATAGGGAGCTTAGCCTTCCATAAATGGATCACAAGAGACATTGACTAGTTGATCAAACAAATTCATTGAAAATGTAATCAGCGAATAAAGTAGTTTATAATAACTCAGATTCCACTAAAGTTTAGACATAAATGAAGTTGGATTTACAACGATCTAGCTCAATATTTCAACTCAGATCCACTACTCTAATCTAAAAGATGAAAAACTAAAATAAAAAAAATAAAAAATAAAAAATAAAAAATATATACAAAAGCTTCAGCTACTCCTTTCTTTTTGAAATTCTAAAGTTGATAATCCCCAAAAGGTTCTTTTCACTCTACCCTAGGAGCTTCTATTTATAGGCCCTGAGAATGAGGTGGATAATGCGGACCTCGAAAAGCCCCAAAATCTACCCTATTCGCACCTGATGTCATGACTGATGTCGCGACATTGCTACTGTGGTGTCGTGGCTCTATTTTGATGTCACGACTCTACATTTTGGCTGCTTATACAATGTCGTGACTTTGAGTTTCAATGTCACAACTCTGCTTCCTTGTCATTGTTGGAGTCGCGACTCTAGAAATAGTGTTTTCATTGTCGTAGCCTTGTTCTGATGTTGTGACTCTGAGTGTGCTGCTGAATTATAATGTTGCGACTCTTGGATGTGGTGTCGCGACTCAGAATGTTCTTGTTGATGTCGCTTCGCGGATCTAGAGTTGTTGTTGTGACTCCCCCTTTGGTGTCATGACTCTGCATTTGATGTCACGACATTCCTTAGCTAATGTTGTGACTCTTTTCACCCGATGGCGTGACTATGATATGATGTCGGGACATTCTTCAACCGATGTCGGGACTCTAATATGATGTCGAGACATTCTTCAATCGATGTCGTGACTCTGAACTTTTGATCACCTTTTGCTTCTTTTCTTGCTGTTTTATTTTATTTTTTGCGTTATATTCCTTCAAAACACAAATTCGGGTGAAGATTCCCTAATTTTGCATTAAATTGAACTTTTAACCCTCAAATATTCATTAAAAATTATCTTAAAACTAAATGAGTTTCATACGCATCAAACTCCCCCAAACTTAAAGTGTTGCTTGATCTCAAGCAAGGAAAAGCCTCCTTGTTTGGTCTTCAAACAATTAAAATTGACTTTTAAGGAGATTTTTCTTTTTACTTATCTGTTCAGTCATATCAGCAATCTAGCTTTAGTAAAATGTCAGTCGTGATATCAATTCCAACTAAGCTTTATTTTATGAATCCTAAAGATTTTCAATTTAGATTACTTAATATAGAATATAATTTATAACTTGTAAACAATTACAGTTCCTGATTTCTAATGTGAGTGTGTGTTAGTCTTCCCTATATGACTAATTTGCAGGTTAGGTTTCCTTATAAGACATACTGTAAAAGATGAAGTCTCTTTAAAATGACTTAGGTCCCATAGGCTTGTTAGTCTTATTATTCTCCACTAATGCAAGCATAACACACCTCTCAAGATCAAATAGGTCTTTTAAACTTGTATTGTATGGCTTGGGCATTAGGTAGTTAATTGGTCATTTTAAGCTAAAGTTCACCTATAGTGCACATACTGTTCATCATTTAGCCTTCAACTGCTCATCCTCTCTTTTATACTCAGAACAACCTTTAAAAGTACACCCAAATTTGGTTGGGTACATCTTTTTGAATATTTTCCATTGTGGCTTTTTCATTCTCCACTTTTTGTTTCAAATTTCTTCAATTCAGAAGCTATTTTCTTTTCATTTTGTTAAAGATTTTAAAAAAGGTGCATTGTTTTTCCTTCTTAAGCTTTCTACCACCCTTTAGCAAGCTTTGAGTTAGTAACTCCCGTACCAGTTAGCCTTAGGGTACTAGGTGTAGAACACTCTTAAGAACTTTAATGGCTCAATGGAGGAAGGCTATAAGGCAAAAATAATTCCTCCTTGAAACTGGAATAATTTTTAGCTTCTCAGTTTTCTGCTTAGCACCTCTTTTATACATATTTACTCAATTGATTTTCTTTCCACATCACTAGTTATTTTTCTTCTTCACATTCCAAAATATACTCCCCTAAACTTGTCCTCTTGATTACTTTTTCTGCACTCTTCTTGCAATTTAGGCAAACTCAGGGTTCTTTACTGCAAAGTTAGAATTTAAAGAATGGCCAAGGTTCTTTCTTGTGGCTTTGATGATGAAATTGACATTAGGCTCAAATAATGTACTAGGGTATATGCATATAAGCATATCACATGGTAGGCTATGATAGGCTCAAACTTTCCAAGGATGGCCTGAATCATTTCCTATTGGTTGGGATGCCTAGGAATTGACCTTGAATAATAGTATAACAAGTTATAGGACCTTTTGAGACAAAACTTATGGTAAATCCAATAACGTGTGCCTAACCCAAGCATAATCACTTTTCAAGGTACTTATGACCAATGTGCTTGCTGTCAATCATTAGAACTGTACTATTCAAGCAAACTAGAATTATCAGCCTGATTAACATTATCACCGGTTTCAGTCTTTTAGAATCTAAAATTTCAACCTAAAATTTCAGCCTATTTTTTATTGACATCACAACTTTCTATCCTATTCAACTTATTCTGCCCAATTTCATTTACAGATTTTCTTGTTTTGCTCATAAACAGTTTATTGTGCTATCATACAACTCAAAAGCTCATTTTGATTAAGCAATTCATTTCAATTCAAATATCATCATAGCATTATCAACTCACTTTTTATTATTCAATTTCTACCAAACCAGCAAACTCATAGCTTCATCATTCAGAATTTGTACAAAGATGCAAAAATATATAACACGATACACAATTTGCACAAATTTTAGAAACTGAATTTTTATTTATAACTTCAATTACAATGCATTGAATTATAAGGAAAGAGATAGATACATTTAAGTTCTTCTTTTTTATTTTGATAGGACTTAGAGGGTTTGAGGTTAACTGGCTCAAAGTGATAACCAGCTTGAGATAGAGAAAAATCAGAGATGGAAGCCTAGGACTTTTCAATTGTTTTATCCCCTAGAAGCTGGTTTGTAGCCAATTCTAGCATAATTGCATTACTCCTTATTAGCTCATTTTGCCTCCCTCTAATGGATTTGAGTGTATTCTCAAATTCTCCCTGAGCTTTGTACATGTTCCTCAGGTTGGAGTTACAGACGTCTAGACTTTCAGTCCACAGCTTTTCCCTATAGTTTAGGGAGGCTTCCATCTCCTCATCCCTTCTCTAGATTGTGGCCCTGATATCTTTCTGATGTTCCTTGTACAAGTACCCAAAGGCATTAGCCCTTTGCTACAGGTTCTTCTTCATCTCATTCTCACTCTCCTCTAGCATCTTCAATAAATCTTAATCCCTCTTGAGTTGTTCATTAACAAAAGTCTTCTCTCTCTCCTTTAGTTTAGCCTTCAAGGATCTGTCTATGTTTTCCAGCTCTTCCCTCAATTCTTCATTTCTTTGTTGGAGGGCTGTTTATAAGATGTTTTCTTTCTTTTTTATTTGATCTTCCAAGAGGGTAGGTATCCATCTTAGCTCTTCTCTAATCTGCTCATCCCTCTCCTTGATCTCCTCCTTCATTTCTTTAAGTATAGCTAGCAACTCAGAGTTGCTACTATCTTCAGTTGTGGCTCTCTTTTTTCCTATGCTCATTTTCTTTAGTATAGATGGCTATTCTACACTAGAGCTCTAGTCACTTTCTCTTTCTTCTCATCTTTCCCCAACTCCAGTTGGAGCTAGTGCTTGTAGTCCTTTAGGGAAATCTTGTTTTGCTCAATTTGCTAGAACTATCACATTACCTCATGTATTATGACCCAGTCTGATCTGTGCACCTCTTACTCGTGACATCTCCTCTCTCTCCTCACTCTCACGAACTGATATTTAACCAAAATGATGAAATGGGTCTACTCTTCTGTTCATTACCTGATGCTGGTGATCAAAGAAGAGTTGGGGATGTTTCCAACGAACTTCCCCTTTGCATATTCCAAGATGGATTCTTCAATGATCCTCCCCAATTTGACCTCATAGCCCTTAACCAATGCATATAGACGTGTGGCACGGTCTTGTCTCACAATTGAGACATCCATCGAGGGCTTCAACACAAAATTTATAAAGTAAAACCATATTTTACCTACTTCTATGAGATATCCTCGGTTGATGTAGACATAGGATATTGTTCTTATGCTCTGCCATTCTCCATAGCCACCCATGAGCTCCTTGGAAATCTCCTCGAAGTGAGGATTCTTCTAGTGCTTCTCAAATTTTGAGCAGTCTTCTCCTTTATTGAGCTTGAACAGTTGGGAGAGGGCCCTTTCTCCAAAAGTCACCTATCTCCCCCTGACATAGCATATTAGGTTCTTCCTATCTCCCAAGTTTGCATAAAACTCTTATACTAGAATTTTTCTACCCGGCTCCAGATGTTTGCAGACATCTCTCTATTTCTTCCTTCAAGGGTGACACTAATTCCTTGAACCCCCTCTAATCGATAAATCCTTTCTTGGTGAGCTTCTTCTTAAGGATTTTTGTCCCCTTATCAATCAAGAACACCCTCACTTCTCCTACCTCACCTTCCATCTCCTCGGCTTCTTCTCTTACTCCCTCAACAAGAACTATTTCCTTGTTCTCTGGTTGTTCGACCCTCTCTCTTTGCACATTCTCCATAATGTTCTCAATGACTTCGTCAAGAGTGGGAAAGTTAGGGCTAGATATTCTTCTAGAGTTTCGAAAATGAGGGGTGGTAAGAAATTAGGGTTCAGAAGTTTGAAGAATTTTCTTTGGATTTTAAATTTTACACTAAGTGTTCTCTTAAATAGAGTGGATGCCTTAAGTGAGATGTTGCGACTCTGAGGAAATGTCTCGACTCTGATTAACATTTTTAAGTGACTGGTCCCAATGTAGCCACTCAGTTGAAGTGATGTCGTGACTCTGTTGAAGCGATGTCGTGACTATAAGAAAATGTCGCAATATTGAAAACAGTATGTCGTGACTCTAAGAACATCATGTCACGACTTTGAGAAGAATGTCGTGACTCTGAGAAAAATGACATGACTCTAAGAGCATCATGTCGCGACTCCGAGATGGAATTTTCCTTTTCCTGATTCCTACTTGTTTTCTGCAATTTTATTCATTCAAGCATACTCAATTCCTAAAGCTATCAGGGAATCATTATCATCAAAACATAGATTATCATCTCAAACTTTTTAACAACGATTCAGTTGATTAAATCTAACAAAAATGGAAGAAATCAAAATAACTTCAATCAAATCAAGCACAATTCAAACACATAAAAATAAACTATACATGAAAAGAAATAAAAATAAAGAAAATTTAAAAGAAGAAAGCAATTGGAAAATTCTCATAGAGATTTTATTGAATCTCAAATTTGAATTTATCCTTCTTTGGAAAACACTTCCTCATACCGAAGAATATCCCAATGCATTTTAACAATAACCAAAAATCTGGGTTGCCTCCCAGCAGCTGCTTAGTTTGATGTCCTTAGTTGGACATTGTTGTCAAGTATAATCTTTTCAGCAAATTCTTCAACAATTCTTCTCTAAGACCGTTCTTTATTTAAAATTCTTCCCAGTTAATGTTTCAGTCTTTGGCTATTCACTTTAAACTTATTCACTAAATATGTTTTCAATGTAACTGCTCCAAAAGGTGTAACTGCAATCACTATGTAAGGACAACTCCACCTTGACTTAAGTTTCCTTAGGAATAGTCTGAGCCTGGAGTTGTACAGCAGGACTAGCTCTCCTACCTTGAACTCTTTCCTTAGAATTCTTTGATCATGCAATTTCTTAGTCTTTTCCTTGTAGATCTTGGCATTATCATAAGCTTCATTTCTCAGCTATTCCAGTTCATTCAACTTAAGTAATCTTTTCTCCTTAGCAACTGGGAAATCAAAGTTAAGCTTCTTGATTGCCCACATAGCTTTATATTCAAGCTCAAGAGAGAGATGACAAGGCTTTCCAAATACAATCCTATATGGAGACATTCCAATCGAAGTCTTATAACCAGTCTTGTAAGCCCACAATGCATCATCTAGCTTTAGTGACCAGTCTTTTCTACTTATGTTCACTGATTTCTCCAATATGATCTTGATATCTTTATTGGATAACTCTACTTCCCCATTTGAATGAGGGTGATAAGCCACTCCCATAGCATGTCTTACACCATATCTACTCAAGAGTTTTGCAAACAATTTGTTTGCAAAATGGCTTCTTTCATCAGTAATGTTTGTCCTTGGGGCTCCATATTTGCTAAATATGTTTCTTTGAATAAGCCCTACAACTGTGTTTGCATCATTTCTAGGACAAACTATTGCTTCATCCCAATTGGATACATAATCCACATCTAGGAGAATGTATGTATAGATTTCCAAATGAAGGTGGGAAGGGTCCCATGAAGTTTATGCCCCGTACATAAAAAATCAGCACCACTATGATCCCTTGTAAAGGCGTCTCATTTCTTCTATTAATGTTGTCCATTCTCTGGCATACATCACAATGCTTGACCCATTCAGAACTGTCTCTGAATAAGGTTGGCCAATTGGATCCTAATTGGAGAGTTTTCTAAGTTTTCTATCTCTTGCAAAGTGTTCTCCATATGGTGATGCATGACATTTGTCTAATATCTCAGCCTGTTCATTCTCAGGTACACATCTCATGATAATATGATCTGCTCCTCTTCTAAACAGCAGTGGATCATCCCATATATAGAATCTGGCATTTGTTCTCAACTTTCCCTTTTGTTGATAGGTTAGTTCTAATGGCATGATTCCACAAGCTAAGTAGTTTACTATGTCAGCATACCATGGCACTTGCACTATCATCTGAAATAGCTGCTCATCAAGGAACTTTTTTTCAATTTTAGTCTTTCTTCCTTCTTTAGTGGACTTCTCAATTCTAAATAAGTGATCAGCAATCACATTATCACTGCCCTTTCTGTCCCCGATCTCAATGTCAAATTCCTACTGCAATAACACCCATCTGATAAATCTTGGTTTGGCATCCTTCTTTGCCATTAAGTATTTGATTGCTACATGATCTGTGTGTATGATGACATGAGATCCTAATATGTATGGCCTAAACTTCTCACAACAAAGACCATTGCCAACATTTTCTTCTCTATGGCTAAATAATTCTCTTGAGCCTCATTGAAGGTCTTGTTGGCATAATAAATAACCTTGAAGATCTTCTTTGTCCTTTGCCCCAGAACTGCTCCAATTGCAGAGTCACTAGCATCACACATAATTTCAAAATCTTTGCTCCAATCTGGTGTAGCCATGATGGGAGCTTTGACCAATTTAGCTTTGATTTCCTCAAATGAATAATTGTATGCTTCATCAAATTCAAACTTTGAATCCATCTCAAGCAGTTTGCACAATGGTCTTGCAATTGTTGAGAAATCCTGGATGAACCTTCTGTAAAATCCTGCATGCCCAAGAAAACTCCTCTGATACCTTTCACTGTAGTTGGTGGCATTAGAGTTTTCGTATGAGAAATCTTAGCCTGGTCTAATTCCAAGCCTGCTGCATAAATTTTATGACCTAGCATAATATCTTCAGTTACCATGAAGTGGCATTTCTCCCAGTTTAGAGCTAGGTTCTTTTCCTTATACCTTTTAAGTACGGTTTCCAAATTCTGTAGACATTTTTCAAAACTAGATCCATACACAGAGAAATCATCCTTAAAGATTTCCATAACTTCCTCCACCAAAACTGAGAAGATGGACATCATGCACCTTTGAAAAGTGGTATAAGCATTACACAGCCCAAATGGCATCCTTCTAAAAGCATAAGTGCCATAAGGACATGTGAATGTAGTTTTATCTTAATCCTCGGGAGCTATGGCTATTTGGTTGTAGCCAGAATAGCCATCCAGAAAACAATAATAATGATGTCCTGCTAGCCTAATTAGCATATGATCAATGAATGGCAAAGGATAGTGATCTTTCCTATTAGTAGTTTTCAACTTTATGTAATCAATGCAAACTCTCCATCCAGTCATAGTTCTTATGGGAATAAGCTCATTATTTTTATTTCTGATAACTGTGAAACCTCCCTTCTTTGGAACTACATGGACGGGACTCTAATTAGTGTAAAACTCATCTATGTTTTAAGTTCATTTCACATGCTATTTTGAGAATTTTATATCCATATTCATGTAAAACTCATAGCATTTCCTCTAAACTTGGTTTTTTAGGATTCTTGATGAAAAGCAAGTGATTTAACAAGAAGTGAGCAATATTTATATAAAAAAGAAGAGTCAACCGGGTGTCTCACAGCGCACCACTAGGAAGATGAATTTTTCTATACTATATGAAACATCATATGGTTCAAAATCCCCATTGTTGTATTCTTCATTCAAAGATCTTTCCAAAGACACCTCACACGCTCAAATCCGAGTTCAAACGAAGAAGTTATGTCATCGACAAGTTGGAGAAGAAAACGTTGTCGCGACAAAGGTAGCAACAAAACTTTGTCGCAACAAAGGCAGCAATAAAACTTTGTTGCGACAAACCCAGATTTTGTCGCGACAAAGGCAAAAACAAAACTTTGTCGCGAAAAACCAACATTTAGTCGCAACAAAGGCAGCAACAAAACTTTGTCGCTACAAACCTAGATTTTTTCGCGACAAAAGCATAAACAAAACTTTGTCGTGACAAACCCAGATTTTGTCGTGACAAAGGCAACAACAAAACTTCATCGCGAAAAAGGCAAATATAAAACGATGGGCCTGACTAGAAAGCCCCGAAAACTGCTATTTTGGACTATTTTCAAGCCTATTTCACCCTAGGAATATAAATACTCGTTTTTTAGGTTTTAAATGCAACAGGGAATTGGGAGAACACCTCTCATGGGGTTTCTCTCTCTAAACTACCCATTTTTTCAGTTTTGCTGCAGATTTTGATTTTTAGTAGATCTTAGAGAAGTTTTATAGAAGATTTTATTTGTATTGAAGAGATTTGAGTCTTGTTCATCGAGGAGATTCGATTTCATTCTTTATTTAGACAAAGATTGTAACTAAAATAAATATTTTTCTCTCACTCATTGTCTCTTGATTTCTTTCTTCATTTTCTTACTTGTTTGATTGGTGATGATTGGAATCCAGTAATTGAACATTAAACACCCTCTAGGGGTGGGGATTAATTGTTGAACATTCAGATTTGCAGATTCTCGGTTATCTTGTGGGTTTGAAGACTAAATTTATATAATTGGTACTATTTAAATAAATTAATTGTTTGGAATATTAGTAGCTTATACCCAGAAAATAGTTGTATCTTTGCTCTGATTTCTAGGAGACCCTCTGAGTGACACAGAGATGGATATTCGTGAGAGTAGAGAGCAATAACTTGGGGGTATGTTAGACTAATATTATGGAACTAATGAACTCTAAAAGATTACTTTGATAGATCACTAATTTACTCATGGTGTGAGGATAATTAAATGATGTATCAATTTAATGTTTAGAGGTCTCACCTCAATCTGATAGAATGACCTTGATCTTGTGTTAGCATAGATCTAATCAAGGAGAGAGAGAACTTTATTAGATTTGATGGCTGAGATACCAATTACAATGGAGAAGGCTTGCATTATCCTGTCTATGGGGGTAAGCAGTCTTTAGTCCTAAGAAAAGGTTGTGAAGTACTGGAAAGGAAAAATATCCAGTTCTTAGAAAGAGGATTATATCCTACAAGTAACTGATTAGGCTCATGTCTCTGAAAGGAACATGGATATCTAATTAGTGAAATGTATGGTTTATGGAGAAATCAAGTTATCTTTGTGGCGTGGCCGAGGGTCGTTGACAACCCGTTAACCCGTGGAATACTTGTGGATGTCGGGTAGCTTTGACACCACTCTCATGAAAATCGAGCGGGAGTCTCCTTTATGCGAGGAGCTCTACCGAAATACAACTTTGTCCCAAACGAGTTTACAATGACTACAAGGTCCACATGCGAGTAAAATAATGGTCGCCAGGCCCTGCATTAACTGCCCACAAAATACATCAGCTATATACAATAGTTCAAGAGTTAATAAATTACTCTTTACCAAACATATATCAAAATTTAGAGTTTTAATACATGTTATACAAAACGAATACCCAAAACCACAACCTGGCTTTCTTCTAAACGCAGCCTCTAGTGAGCGCCGCCCTCCTCTATACTCCCTGTACCTAAAATAGTGATCCCTTGACAGGGTGAGCAAAGCCTAGTAGTGATAATTTCCAACGTGGGTTACTTCCCACCTAAGTGCACATATCATGGAAAACAATCACATCCAAGCAATTACATGAACCTACTCGAATGTCTACATGCCCGATCCACGTGTCAGAGTCGCCATTGACTCCCTCGCGCATTACACAAGCCAAATGCGAGTAAAATCCACGATTTAAACAAAAGCTTTTGTTCTCGAAAACTTACTACCGAGATTCGGTAAATATATTGGACTACCCTTCGAGGTGAATTGTTGGATAACTCTCCGAAACAGTCATGGTCCTCATCCGAAGTGATCTGTTGGACGACTCTCTAAGGCAATTCTTCGAAAAATCTTCCTTCGATATTCCTTTCACAAACATTTTTCGTTTTTGTTTTCTTTCATGTCATGCACTCACTCCTAATATTCTAGGGTGCCCCAGTGCATATGGAATGCATTATGCCAATCCCAACAACTTATGCTAATATATAAAACATGCATATACTAAGTAATTAATCCACATAAGTCATATTTATTCAAATTCACAATCAATAACACCAAATTAGCTTCCACATAGGCACAATTAACAAGCACAAGCAATTCATTTTGAATCACTCAACATCATAAAAATTCACACCAAAAATCATGTCACTATTCATGTGAACAGTGAAACCCTCGGGTTGGCACTGTTCACGACCACAACAATGGGGATTTTCTCCACTCGGTTCAAATGTTTTGGGGCGAAAACACAGTAATCAAGCCTCGGAATATCTCCAACCATTTACATAGCTCTTATCCAAAGAATAACACAAGTAGGAAAGATCCTACCTCTTGGAGTTGTCGAACTCCTCCCGAATCGGTGTCCGCGGCGTAGCCCTCGCCGCGTCGTCGACTTGCTTCTTGCTCGGGTCGGGCGCGGTCGAGCAGCAGAATCTAGAGAGAATGAGCTCCTTCTCTCTCTAAAATCACAAACCCCAGCCCCACTATCGATTTCTCCATGTTTTGCTTTCAAAAATGGAGAAGACAACTATTTCAAGTTTTGTCTTATTCTCATTAACCTTTTCATTAATTCCACTTGTGTCCTTTTGTCTTGATTTTTAACACTTGGCACAATCTCAGCCATTCATTCCCATCATCTCTCTAATCATGCAACATGTGTCACATGAGTACATGTAATAGGTGACTTTGTCATGCATGTCTTTCATGACGTTTCATTTTAGGCCTGATGCCTCAGCGTGAAATTTTGAATGTCTTGGAATTTGACGAAATTCGACGTGGTAACTAGATTTTGCCAGACGATTTCAACGGTGAAGTCCATTTTGTCATCTGAGATCTAGAAAAATTTCGGGTTTTGACCAAATTTACCGTTTTACCCTTTTTCAGAAAATTCGAATTTTCCCGGGTTTTACATATACTACATTGCTCTTTGATAAATCCAGCATTCAACTCATAAATGTTGCGTTTTCAAGGAAATTCAAATTGATTGTTAAATGATTATCACCATCCCCAATGCCTCTCTTGATACATTTTAGACTTAAGTAGTTGTTCGTTTGGTATTTTTTAGGATTAGTTTTAAATCATTTTTTATTTTGGTAAATTGATTTTAATCCTCATCATATTCAGTCGCCTAAATAGTAAAGAGCCCTTGTAATCGGGGTGCTCAAATTCCAATTAGAGAGAACCTCCGATCCTCGTGGGTACGATATCCGGACTTCTAGAGTCCACTTTATTACTTATATGACCCGTGCACTTGTAGAAAGGAGATGAGTGTTGGTAATACTTTTCATTAAGTTCGAGTGCGCTTACTTTATTTCCAAATCCCGGTTTTGGGTATTCACCCACATTCACTTCCCTTGGCCATATTTTCATATATATATATATATATATATATATATATATATATATATATATATATATATATATATATATATATATATATATATACACACACACACACACATAAATTGAGTGACAAGTTTTTGGCATCGTTGCCGAGGACTTTAGTTAGTCTTTGGTAGCCATGTCGAAAAATTTGTCAATAAGTTTTGGCACGGTTCTTAGGGATCGGGCCGAGGTCACCGCGTTAGTCTTTTCATTTCGATAATGGAAACCTCCTTCTTTGGAACTACATGGTGAACTCACGAGAATTTATGCGATCGCGTCTCTCGTCTTTACATTTTAGCCATTTGAGAACCTCCTTCTTCACCACTTCTTTCATCACTGGATTCAATCTTCTCTAATGCTCAATAGAAGTTTCGCATTCTCCTCCATGAGGATTTTATGCATACAAACGGATGGGTTAATCCCTTTCAGATCTTCTACTAACCAAGCAATAGCCTCCTTTTGCTTTCTTAGAATTTTCACCACCTTTTACTCTTTTTCTACAATCAAATTTGTTGCTATTATCACAAGTTTGGATCTTTCTTTTCCTAGAAACACATATTTCAGATGCTTTGGCAACTCTTTTAGTGCAAGTCCCTAAGAGCCTTTTTCTTCCACTTGGTCTTTTTCTTCTCTGTTTAGATTATATGTACTTATTTCATTTAAGCTCAAAACAGTTTCTACAATCAGCTCTTCCTTCTTAAATTCATCATTATAGAAAGAAGAAAATATGTAGTCATCAAATGAGTTCTTTTTCATTTAATCATAATGTTGCTCTTTACAACTAGGAGTTACATTGTCAATTTTCATACATTTAGCTTGTTCAACATCATGTCGCTTCATACTTTTGCAAAGGTTGAAGTGGACTTCTTATGTCCCAACTCTCAAGGTAAGCTTCCCCATTTTTCACATCTATTAAGGCTGCTCCTCTAGCTAGGAATGGTCTGCCAAGCAGAAGTGGAATCTTCTTATCCTCCTTTATGTCCATCACAACAATGTTAACTGGAAAAATAAACTTTCCCACCTTGACCAGCACATCTTCTAAGATGCCTTAAGGTTGGGTCATTGACCTGTCTACCATTTGTAGGGACATTATAGTGGGAGTTAACTCCCCTAAACCTAATCTTCTTACCACTAGCGAGAGGCGTAAGTTAATCTTTGGCACCAGAATCATAGAGCTTTACAAACTCTGGTTCCCAATTGTGCATGGTGACATGAAGCTCCACGGATCTTGCATTTTTGAGTAGTTCTTACAGAAATTATAGCACTACAATTGGCAGATAATCTCACCACTCCCCCATCATCCATCTTCCTCTTCTTGCTGATGATGTCCTTCATAAATTTTGCATAATGTGGCATTTGTGCTAATACCTCAGCAAAAGGAATGTTGATTTCCAACTTCTTGAACATAGTCAGGAACTTTGCAAATTGACTGTAGCTTGGATTGTTTTATTCTTTGAGGGAATGGGATAGGAGGTTGATAAGCTCTCAGTTCCTCCTTCTGCACTTTCTCTTTTTTGGCCATTTCACCTTGCTCTTTCATCTACTCAATTTCATCTGTAGCCTAGTCCTGCTTTTCTTGTTCTCACTGCCTATTGAATTTTGATCTGCTTTCTCAATTTTAGCCTCAGTTTGTTTCTTCTCAGCTTCTTTGTTGTCTTTCAACTCTCTACCACTTCTTAGTGTAATAGCCATCCAATCCTTCGGATTGTTCTTTATCACTGGAAAAGTCAGCAGGCGGTGCGCATAGAGGGCCAAGTTGCCCTACTTGAGTTTCTAGATTCTTCAGGGAAGCATTAGTATTGGCACAAACACGGTGTGTTTGCACGAAACCTTTGTCAACTCGACAAACACGCTCATACGGAGTTCAAGATCCTCTTGTTCTGAGACATAAAATTCAGCATTTGATCTTTAAAGGACCGGGATCTCCTTTATCCTTGATTTCCTTGTCTATGAACACCTTGTTGTTGTCCTTGGAAACCAAGTGGAGCATAATTTTGTTGGAAATTATGAGTTAGTCTTAGACCCTGCTGCATTCCACCTCAATAAGAAAAGTTCTCATGGGTCCAAATTGCATTTTTCTTTTTGGCTAGACTATTGATCTTAAAACTTCTACTTCAATCTCCGAAAACGGTGCCAAAAAACTTATTGAGACCATAATTCAAAACAAAATTTCTGACACTGTTGCCAAAGACCAATTTAGTCCCCAGCAATGATGAGTGTCCAAAATAATCATGATATACCGCATTTTATTATGTTTTAGTTCCATTTCATATAGTAATAAGTTGTGTTATCACTCTATATCTGATATTCGGCTTCTTGTGCACTATAGGTGAATAAGGCGGCATTTGGAGGCTGTGTGGAGACTTGAAGAAGGAGAATAGAGAACCTAGCTCCAACGTTGCAACATCGCAACGTTGAGGTTAAGCAACATGCCTGTCTTCCTCATCCCAAAGTCGCGATGTCGCAAGGACTTAATCAACGAGATTTTGGGATGTTAAGGTGGGAAGACCGAGTTTTGAAAGAAAGAGGGGGACATACTAGAAGAGAGGACGACAAGAGCATGAATCGAGAGATCGTGTGCACTCCTGTATTAGTATTTTTTTCTCGAACACTTAATGATTCCAGACTCTATGGTTGTAATGAACATCATTGTGTTCTATATTTATTTCTAGGGTTTTGTTTTACCCTTGCTACATTCATATAGATTAATTATTAATTTCGTTCTATTCAGTATATTTATGGATCTTATATTGACTTGCTCTATTTTCTTTGATTTATTTACATGGTGGTGCTTGGCCAACATAGGCATGCTCTAGCTGGGAATCTGAGATCAAGAGATAAAGATTCCAAGGGATTCGAGTAGAGTGACACTTGGTAAATTGGAGAGTAGAGATCTCCTAGTTCCAAGTGTGGCGACTAGGGTTTAATCACTTAAGCATTTTGGAGACTAGGGTTGAAGCAGAGATGCAATATACCCTACTAGCAAGATAGGCGAATATACCTTGAGAGAGGATATCTCGTAGGCACGATCAACCTGCCATCGTGAATCCGTAATGTACTGAGTTAACAATTTATATAGGTTATAATCCATTGAGTGTGGCAAGGGGAAGGCAAAACCCTAGTCTTCATTGATTGAGTTAGCAAATACTTTAGGGTTAGCTTTTCTTTACATAGTCATAATTCACTCGAATTTTAGGTCCAAATAATATTCTAAAGCCAATTCCAGTATTCGACATACTTCTCCTTATTTGTATAACTACTTGATACAAAATAATATATTATTTTATCTAATA